>JAVJIF010018451.1:0-103354 GCA_038442645.1 Agave tequilana
GTGAGAGATTAAATTATATCTCTGACGAGGACCCAACCCTAGCCAAGGTCTCTTCAGATCTGGTGCAAGAGAGGATAGGCCGAGTATCGGCGAGGGTGGTCCGGCGGTTACGGTGGCGGAGAAGATCCTCTTCCTCTCCCAACTCCAGAAGTGACATCGAGACATTCCGTGGGATGGCCTGCTGGGGAAAGGGATGGTGATGAATGCAGGACTTTCTGCTGCCGCTGGACCGAGTGTGAGGGTGGCATCCTTTGTAATGACTCCTAAACTTCCTTTCTCACCCCAAAAGTTACTCCATGTTTGTTGGATGATCTGCTAGGGAAAGAGACGCGCCTGAACGAAGGGTGCAGACCTTCTGTTGCCACCGGACCTCAAGAACACCATTGCTCTTGGCATAGTCAGCTAGGGCGCTTTCGAAGTTGGCGTCTGCATCAAAGTGCAAACGGTTCCAACAGTCGCCACTTCTTCGGACATCATGCACTTAGGATCAGATGCGGCTTCAAGGAGTGAGTACGGCCTCAGAGAGGGAGAGGGACTTCTTTGTACTCCTTAAATTGTAACACTCAATCTCATTGTATAAGAGAGCGTTTTGTATCACTTTCATGTGTTTGGATATGAATAAAAGTGACACTTTTCTTTTTGCCTCTTTCTGTTGTCTTGAACGTTTTGTTTTAGAAGCAAAAGAATGATTTTGGTGGACCCGCCACTTTATAAAAGAAAGCGACAGGTGGAGTGCGTACCCCCAGAGAAAGTGAACTTTTATCAAGGATTTGGGATTAACTTGATTTAAGATCAGCTGGGGATTTTGATAGAAGCATTGTTTATCGGTGTAATGTTAACCAACAATGCCTCCCAAATGAATTTGATACTCGGTTGGGGAGAATATCAAATGAAACTAGACTCGTGGGGAATCTAGTAAGATTTTTTACCGCTAGAGGTGTGATATTAACTTAACGGTTTAGAAGTAGTCTTGTCAGAAGTGTAATATTAACTTGACAAGGACGTGAGTTAGAGGTGTGATATTAACCTAACTCATCAGCATCTCAGTTTTATTTGGAAAACTGAGGGTGTCACTGTCATAGGTGTGATGTTTAACTTAACAGTGATAGAAATGCTAGAGGTGTAATGTTGAACTTGGCATTAGTCGTCTCGGCTTAAAGAAGTCAAGGAAAGGTCATAAGCCATAGGTGTATTGTTGAACTTAGCAATGACTCGGATGCTAGAAGTGTAGTGTTAACTTGGCATCGTTCATCTCGGCTTGGACAAGGAAGTCGAGGAAAGGTCATAGCCATAGGTGTGTTGAACTTAGCAATGACTCGGATGCTGAAGTGTAGTGTTAACTTGGCATCGTCCATTTCAGCTTCGATATGGAAGTCTGAAGAAAGGTGACTGTCAGAGGTGTGATATTAACTTTGACAGGCACTCGCAGTACCGCTTAGAGGTGTATGTTAACTTTAAACAGTAGTTTTGTCAGAGGTGTGATATTAACTTGACAAGAATTTGCTTGCGATAGGAGCAATTTGAGGACCTGTCATTCTATTGATGAGAATTGACAAGTGGAATTTGAGGTGCCAGAGGTATAGTGTTAACTTGGCAAATTTGAGAGTTTGTTACTCTATGCAGAGTTAACAAGCCAGGTTTGTACTCGACAAAGAGTATTCATTACCAGAGGTATAGTGTTAACATGGTAATGATTGCATTTTGTGGTCCTACCATTCTATGGATGAGAATTGGTAAGGGATTTTTGGAGGGAAGAGTGGAATCAAATCCACTTAGGATTTTAGCAAACCCTCAGCTATCAACGGATTTGAGATGCCTTTACCAACTACCGTTTTGAGTTGGGCTAGCCATGCTATTCCCCTCAGCATGATGAGTTGTCGAAGACTTATGTTGGACTTAAAAGCCAACATTTTCCTCTATCCTTAGCCGTCGGAGGCGTTGGATGTTTTTGATCAGAGGTGTATTTTTTAACTTGATCAGCAGGATTTTTAGCAAACCCTCAGCTATCAACGGATTTGAGGTGCCTTTACCAACTACCGTTTGAGTTGGGCTAGCCAGCTATTCCCCTCAGCATGATGAGTTGTCGAAGACTATGTTGGACTAAAAGCCAACATTTTCCTCTATCCTTAGCCGTTGGAGGCGGGATGTTTCCGATCAGAGGTGTATTTTTTAACTTGGTCGGTGTAAGAAAGCCATCTAGGGATAGTATTTCTTCAGGAATTTGCCATTGATGGCATCATGAGTGTATCGCCATTTGAGGTATGAGGCGATATGATCCATTTGAGTAGACTGACTCTACTACAAACGGTCCTTCCCATTTGGGTTGGAATTTTCTTTCGTCTTGTGCGTCATGACCATGGGTCTTCGGACGGCTAAGACGAGGTCGCCTTTCTTGAAAGTTCGGGATTTGACTTTCTTGTTGAAGGCTCTGGTGATACGAGCTTGGTAAAGCTCGATTTGTTGTTGGGCCTGCAGACGCTTGTCGTCCAAGGCTTCCAATTCTTTGAGTCGCTGTCGATGCTTCTCCTCTGTTGTCATTTCCGCTGTCAAGGCGACGCGAAGAGATGGAATTTGGATTTCAGTGGAAGGACGGCTTCGCATCCGTACACCAAGGAAAATGGCGTGGCTTTAGTTGGGGTTCGCACAGTCGTGCGATAGGCCCATAAGCATTCGCCACTTATCGTCCCAGTCTCGTTGACTTTTCGAGACGAATTTCTTGAGAAGCTTGCCAATAGTCTTATTGAAAGCTTCCGCGAGGCGTTAGCGGGCGGATAGTATGCCGTTGATGACACACTCTGGATTCTGAACTTGGCGCAGAATCTCTAAAAAGCCTGGCTGATGAACTGGGTTCCATTGTCATGGACAATCCGCCTAGGCACACCGAACGGAAATGACGTGATGTTTCACGAACTTGATCACGTTAGAAGATTTCACTTCTTTCAAAGGGATAGCTTCGGCCCACTTTGAGAAGTAATCGGTTATCGCTAGGATGAACCGATGTCCCTTTGATGATGGTGGGCTGATAGGACCAACCACGTCCATCCCCCACATTTCGAACGGCCAGGTAGAGGTCGTAGAGTGGAGGTATCCTGGTGCTTGATGGATGAAATCGCCATGTATTTGACAGGCGTGACATCTTTTGGCATAGGCAACAGCATCGGCAACCATCTTGGGCCAGTAGTAACCCAACCTTTGGAGTCGGTTTGCTAGCTTCGGGCCAGGTTGATGAGCTCCACAAGTACCATCGTGGGCTTCTTTCAATACTCCTTGGGCTTCTTTTGATGAGAGGCATCGGAGCAGGATCCCGTCATGCGATCGACGATACAATGTTCGCGAAATCGCATTATGTAGTAGAATTTGGGGCTTCCTCCGAATGGCGGCCGCCTCCCTGGTGTCTTCGGGCAAAATGCCGTATAAGACAAAATCAATGTAGGGGAATCGCCAGTCTTTAAGCTCTGGATCGGTCGACACTTCAAGTGTTTCCTTGTCGTGATGGTCTCCCGTTGACCCTGGACAGTCTCCGAGGGGACTTTTTGGGCAGTATAGGTCGTGGCTATAGACGAATACCTTCTCCATTGCTCCAGCTGGAAGAGCTAAGGAGGCAGCAAGGGATGCAAGTGCATCTGCATGCGCATTTTGCTTGCGCTGGTACATGGTCGATGTAGAAGTTTGAAAACCTCTCGGCCATGTGGATTGTCGCGTTGTAGTAGGGTACTAGATCTTCATGCCTGACCTCATACTCTCCGCGAACTTGGCTGACGATGAGTTTGGAGTCACCGTACGCCTCGAGATTTTTAACGCCAATCTCATCGGCAAATTGCATCCCAATCAAAAGAGCGTTGTATTCCGCCACATTGTTGGAACAGGGCTCGGTTAACGAGATAGCTCGGGGAATCACGTAATTTTGTGGGGAGACGAGTACCACTCCTACCCCCGCTACTGTGTGTCCCTTAGGGCTTGTTCTTGATGCACCATCGAAGAAAAGTTGCCATACTTGTCCTTCGAACAATGTCTGGGTCAGGCAGGCTTCGGCGACCTCGTCTGGAGATCCTCGTAGAGTTTGGCTGCCCTGGGATCTGGGTGTGTTCAGCTAAGAAGTCCGCCACCGCTTGTCCCTTAATAGCCTTTTGTGGCAGAAAATGCATCTCATATTGTGATAGCAATATGGCCCATTTTGCCAGCCGGCATTTAGTGAAGAAGGCTTTGTCATAAGTAACCTCAGGGGTTGACTTTGGATATGACATTTATGGTTTGGCCCACCAGATAGTGTCGCATTTTCTGAATGGCGAACACCAGTGCCAAACATTCCTTCTCGATCGGGTTTGTACCGATGTTCGGCTCCGATCATCGTTCTACTTAGGTAGTAGATTGCTTGTTCTCGCCCTTGGTCATCATTCTGAGCTAGTAGAGCTCCCAAAGAATGATCCATTGATCGGACGTACACCAGGAAAGGCTTTCCGGATACCGGAGCTGCAAGGACTGGTGGTTGGGTGAGGTAGTGTTTGATCTCCTCAAACGCTTTCTGACAAGCGTCGTCCCAAATGAATGAAACCCCCTTTTTCATCAGCTTGGCGAAGGGTTGGCATCTCCCGGAAAGGTTTGATATGAACCTGCGGATGTACGCCAATCGTCCTTGTAATCCCCTGAGCTCCTTGAGGCTTCTGGGGGTTGTATCTCTTGGATAGCACGGACTTTCTCAGGATCCAAATGGATTCCTGTGAAAGTCACAACAAACCCTAGGAATTTGCCACTGGCTACCCCCAGAAGGACTTGGTGGGGTTCATCTTCAATTGATGAGCCCGCATGATGTCGAAGACCACCCTCAGGTCTGCTATGTGATCACCTTTAGTGCGGCTTTTCACCGCGATGTCGTCGACATAACATTCCACCGTTTTGCGTATCTGTCGATGGAAATGGCATTCATGGCCCTTTGGTAGGTTGCCCCCGCATTTTTCAGACCGAAGGGCATGACGGTGTAGCAATATACCCTAGAGGTGTCCTGAAGGAGGTGTGCTTTTCGTCATCGGGATACATCTTGATTTGATTATATCCTGAGAACCCGTCCATAAGGACATTCGCTCGAATCCACAAGTATTGTCAATCATGACATCTGTGATTGGCAATGGGAATTCGTCTTTGGG
This sequence comes from Agave tequilana, assembly GCA_038442645.1. Taxonomy (NCBI): domain Eukaryota; kingdom Viridiplantae; phylum Streptophyta; class Magnoliopsida; order Asparagales; family Asparagaceae; genus Agave; species Agave tequilana. The sequence goes on from JAVJIF010018451.1 coordinate 5,142, forward strand.
GCAGGCCTCGTTTAGATCACGGAAGTCGATGCAGATCCGGATCTTCCCGTTCTTCTTGGCGACGGGGACGATGTTGGCTACCCAGTCGGGATGCTGTTCCTCCCTGATAAGCCGGAGTCAATAAGCTTCCTGACTTCTGATTGGATTGCCTCCATTATCTCTGGACGGAACCGTCGCTGCTGTTGTTTAAAGGCTTCATGTCCGGATTGATGTTGAGGCGATGCATAGCCACTTGAGGATCAAGTCCAGGCATGTCCTCATAATTCCAGGCGAAGACATCTATATACTCTTGTACAAGAGATATAAATCCTTCTTCTCTGGAGGCGACAGGCCGTCACTTATGAAGATGGGTTTTAGGATTATTCTTCATCTCCTAGGTTGACTTGAACAACCTCGTCTTCTGTGGGTGGCTCACGCTGTTCAAAGCGATGTCCCAAAAGCATTCAAATGTTTGATCCAAGGATCTGTATCGGATTGGATCATTTCTTCATCTTCATCCTCCAGATGGCTTGTCGAAACCATGTTTACTGAAAGCCCTTTGAAGATGTTGCCGACACTGACATCTGATTCCCACGACGACGTGTCTGATGAGCAGTCATGACTTGACAGTCTCTCCGAATCAGAGGCTGATGGCACTGGAGTTGATATATAGCCCAACCCCCGGCGCGTCTGATGATAGTAATCAGGGGTTTTTCCTTTCGGTACAAAGGATCGAAGCAGTGTTCTTCTTCCTTTTCCGAAGTTCAACCCTGCCTGTTGGTTAGATCATACCCCATGCGCTTCATCATCTTGAGCGTTCTCGGTTCATAATGATCGAACTGAGGGGATTCATTCTCACCTTCTGATTCTTCGTGGGGCATTGGTTCAGATGCGATTCGCCCAAAAAGTATTGGTCTTTGGCCTTTTCGTCTGGCTGGAACCATGAATACAGACTCTTGCGCGTCTCCATTATCCTGGTACGTCCCGAAGGATGATTTTATGGGTACATGCAATGATGTCAAAGCATCCATTGCCGACCAGACATCCTCATCTACGTCGGTACTAGTATCCGATGGTATTGAATCAGACTCACACGCAGGGAAATACGCGAAATCTAAATCTTCATTAATATACCAACCGCCTGCATCGTCGGTGGTATCAACATCGAGCTTATTAGTGCTCTTTACAATGGGCTCCAACTCCCACAGGCACTCTTCTTTCTCAGGCTCAATGTCAGCTTCATTACCAGAGTCTGGCTCCTCTGGTTGTGGGGTTTCATTAGTCTCCTCCGGATCCTGATATAAGAGGGAGTCCGTGAAATAATTTTCAACCCCTTTAAACGGATGCCTTTCGGCAATCAACGTTCGGACCTGTCCACTCTCGTCAATGTATTTCATGACTTGGTGGAGAGTAGAGGGAACGATGGAATTGCGGTGAATCCATGGTCGTCCCAGCAACAGGTTGTAGGAAGTGTCCGCGTCAATGACGTAACACGTCACTTCTGACTTGAGGCTCCCGATCTGGCATTTGAGCTTGATCTTCCCCATTGGAGCGTTGGAGCTGTTGGCATGAACCCGTAAATAGTCGTCTGGGTAGGCTCAGACGATGGGTAGGAATGCCTAGAAATTGCATAACCCGGCGAGGTATGATGCTCAGCGCGGACCCTGGGTCTACCTGGATGCGGTTCACCTCGGATGACCCAATATACCCTGTGAAGTATAGGGGTCGGTCATGCTTCCCTTTAACCTGCATGTCGTCTGTTGTGAAGGTGATGCAGGGAGCATTTGGGGAGGCGTGGAGGCAATCCTCTACATCTTCCTCCCTTGGCACACGGGTCATGAAGACCTCAGCATTGGCCAAAGCTTCTTGTAGAGCCTCTCTGGTTGACTTTGATAGCCTCAGGAGCTCATACAAGGTAATGCGTGCCGGGATGTTGGCTAGTTGAGCCAAGACGTCAAAGCGGTAAGGTGTCGAGGATCCTTCCGTTACACCTTTCGCAAGAACTCGAGAAAACCGAGTTTCTTTCTTTTCTCCCCAGGCTGTTTAGAGGGGGCTTGGCTGGTTCCACGGCTGGTTGCGGAGAAGCCGCTGCTGTCTCGCCGTACTGCTTCAGGTATGCCTGCCCGAACGGGTTCCTGCCATTGGTGGGTCGGGTTCCGCGGCCAGGACTATTGTCTCCTCTTCGAGTCAGTCAGCGAGGGAACATCAGTATCCGCTTCTCGGGAGGAAGCGCATATCACATGGCAAGATGAAGCCTTCCCTTTGCCTTGGACTTCCTGTTGGTCACAGTCGTCCATTGTTGCTCGTCGACGAGGTCAGGGTGGACCCACATGATTTCCCCTCGAGGTGTAGGGACGGGTACCAAGCCTTTCTCCGCTGCTGATGAGGGTCTGTGTTGACCACCTCAGTTCTCCTTTCGGGACAGAGATCACCCCCACGGGTGTCGGTGGTCGTGTCCCAAACTGAAGGATCGACGTCATATTGGCCGTCATCTTCTTCTGCTCCGGTCGGAGTTTTAATACCTCCGCGTCAATCAGAGCTTGAAGGATGTCCTTAAAGACATAGCAGCTTTGGTAGGATGTCCGAGCATCCTGTGGTATAAGCAGTAGGTGGGATTGTCGGTCTTGCCGACTTCCTCCGGGCGTCTAATTTCAGGGAGCTTCAGTCGATTGCTCTTGTTGAGTAGCTTGAAGAGCGAATCGACGTGTTCCTCCTTGAAGGAATACTGCTTGTTGGGGCGTGGCTGGCTTGAAGAGCCACTTGCCCTGCCTGTTTGAGGCTTGGTGGGAGATTTGGTCTCCGTCGCCAAATTATCCTTCCGCTTCGTCTGGAGGGAGGTGTCTGGTGCACGCCTTGTCGACCTCTCTGGCCTGGGCTTGCCCTCTTCCGCTCTGACGCGGGCGACAATCTCCTCAGCCTGTTCAACTTGCTGGACTAATTGTTTCCAGGTGCGGCTTTCAGCAACTCCTATTTGAGCAAGGAGTGAGGTTTGGAGATTATGGCGACATGTTTCCACCAGGGTGGCCTGGGTCATGCCGCTTGGACATCGGAGTGCCATGTTCCGAAATCTTTCTACGAAAGACTTGACGGACTCTCCCTTTCGCTGTTTTGTAGCTAAAAGGGTAGGCATTGTGACCTCCGAATCATCTTCGAAGAAGCGTGTCAGAAACAACTTCTCCAAGTCGCCCCAGTTCTTGATGAACCTTCTGGGAGTTTCATGAACCATTCAAAGGCCAACCCTTTCAGGGTGCCGATGAACAGTCGCGCCAGGATGGCATCGTTATCTACCACATTCCCGGTCTGGGATTTGAAGTAGTAGATGTGCTGGTTGGGTGACCCCCTCCCGTCAAATGCTTGGAGAGTTGGAGCCTTGAACTTAGGAGGGTACGGGACTAAGTCCCACTCGGCCGGATAGGGCCGAACTACTCCAGCTTCTTGGAGGCCTTTACGGTTGGTAAGGGCCTCGAGGCGCTGCTCCAGTTGACTCATTCTTTTAGCATGAGCCTTTCCCGGGGTCTGGTCACTTCTTGCCTGCGACGAGGGCTTGGACACATCCGAGGTAGATCGTCGTGTCTCGTCAGAAGATTCGGAGGGTGGGCTTCCTCCTTTTCTCCCTTTGCCCTTCGGTCGTCTAGGAGGAGACCTCGCTCTTTCTTCAAGCAATTTCTCGAGCATATGCTTGAGGGAGTCAATGGATCTCTGTTGAGAGGCGATTATATCCATCTGGTGCTTCTGCGTCTGTTCTAAACGCCTAGCCGTCTCCTCAGGAGTGTCTGCCATGTAGGCGGAAGCCTCCTTCTCGATGGAAGAGTTTGAAGCCTGCGACTCCACTATAGCGGAGTGAGAACCACCCATTCTAATGCCGCGGGCTAAGGCATTATAGTCAATTGGGGGAATGGCCCCCGTCCGGGTGCGAGTGTGTTGATACACTCCTTCCGGTACAGAGTCAGACTCGGAGTCATCTGGGCTGACTGCAATTTGTTTCCCCTTACTCCTGCTTGTCATATTTGCAGTGAGCTCCGGGTACTCGATGTCAGAGAAGGTTCTCCTCCTGTGGGAGCGTCTTCTTTGGCTGACGGGGGAATCAGGGCCAGCTGTCTAATAAAGACGACTGGTGCACGCCTGACTCGCAATGGCATCCAGAGAGCATCTGGATGAGCTGTTGACAGCAGCATGGAGAAGTGGCCTGATTGGCACTCCTTTTCCTTGTCAAATAATCCCTCAAATCCGTGGGAGAGGGATTAAATAGACTAGCCTCGCGACGTGGAAGACGGGAGGAAGTCATGCGCTGTGCTGTCTGGACACAGGTTTCAGAAACGCGGCTGTCGCGTCGCGGCTGCGTCACGCGCGTCTGGCGTCTCTGTTGATATGAGACGCGACTTTCGCGTTGCTGTCTGCTGCGTTAGAGCAGAGAGACTTGGGAGAGAGTGGGCTGCTGGGCCCCACGCCTATGGGCGCGTGCTTCCTGCGTTTGACGAGACGCAGAAGCTTCGCTTTGGCGTTTGGCAAGTTGGTCTCCAGAAGGCTCAACTTGGGGAGTCTCGCGTTTGGGTCGCCAAACGCGGACCTCTCGCACTGGCCGAGGGCGGGCAAGGCATCGGATCGTACGCTGCGTTCAACCCCAGTCAGAAAACCAACGGTTCCGACCGAGTGTTGACGCGCGCGTCTTCTCTGTCGATGCTCGGCATTCCGATTGCGTCGTGGAGGAAGAGAGAAGCCAACAACTTCCTGGTTTGTAGAACCAGGGGTGTTTGCCACGCGGGTCTCTTGAGAGATGCTGACGCGGACGTTCTGTGCGACACGGTCGATCGCACCAGTAGATGTGTCGGGGACCACGCGGGCCTTCAGAGAGGCGTTGGCGCGTGTGTTCTGCGCGACGCGGTTGATCGCAGCAGAGGAGTCTGAGGTTACGCGGGCCTTCTGGGAGGCGTCGGCGCGTGAACCAAACTTGGCACAGTGGGCAGCAGGAGCACCCGACAGAGCCTCAGATTGGGCTTCAGGGGGCTGTCCACTTGAGACCCTGCGGCAGACGCGGGTCTTTGGGCTCTTGGAGCCAGAAGAGAGGAACTCTTCATACTTCGCCTGGTCGAACTCAACGACGAGGGATTCGACCATTTTTCCCTTACGGAGAACGTCATCTTGCACCACAGTGCGCTCGTCAGTAACGAAGGTAGTCCCCAGCGGAGTCGCCATCTCTTGTAGGGCCGGAAAGTTTGGTGGTCGGAGAAAGTGGTTTTAGCTGTAAAAGATTTCCTTGATTCAAGCGAAACGATTACAACCAAAAGAACTACTTCCCTCTTTTCCAGTTACAAGGGAGGGAGGATGTCTGAATCTTCCCTTTGTTTAATGCTGGGTTCTTCGTGTGGCGATGGAGAGTGAATCTTGTTCTCCGTTGACCAGATGACCGTCCTGGACCGTCGGGGGTCTTCTCTTCGGTCGGTAGAAAGAGTAACTCAGCTCCGTCTACCAAAACTCTCAAAGAGGAGGTAGGCGAAGAGCGGCTAGTACTCAGTAAGCTCGCTTGAAGAGTCTCCTCCCTCTGTCTGTTGTTGAAGTTGTGCTTCCCTCTGATGATCGATCTTGATGATGCCTTGACCTTCTTAATTCTTGACCTTTACAAAGCTTCGATCCTTGTCAAAACCTCTATCCTTGTCAAAACTTCGATCTCTCAAAAAGCCTCTCTGTGTCTCTCCCCCCTCTTCATAGCAAACAAGGCTATTTATAGGGGTCTCAGGGGGTGAAGGTGCCTCCTGAAAACGCTCCCGAATGAGGGGCCACTACCCGCTACATGCGCGGTGACTGGCCCCGCAATCAGGGCAGTTGCAACTGAGACGCGGGCGTTGGGCCGAACGCGCCTTGAAGTTTGAGACGCGGGCGTCGAGCCAAACGCGCCTTGAAGTTTGAGACGCGGGCTTCGGGCCTTCACGTCTGGATGCTGAGGCGCGGGCGTCGGGCCGACGCGCCTTGATGCTGAGACGCGGGCTTCGGGCCGACGCGTCTGAACGTTGAGACGCGGGTGTAGAGCCAACGCGTCTTAATGCTGAGACGCGAGCATCGATTCCTCGCGTCTAGAGCTTGAGACTCTGCTTCCTTAATGGCTGGTCTGTTGGTCATTTTTAGACAGCCTACAAGGGTCTAGGTTCATTGCATCTTCTAGAACCTCCCTTGCTTGGTCTCCAAGAAATCCGGATTTAATTACCCAAAAATGGGTTTAATTAAGCTCTCATTACCCTTTTACTTCCTTGTCTTGATTATCTGCAAGAGAGACCAAAACACAGTTTATACCGATATTTTATTCATAAATCAGTAGGAAATGTGATATAATAATGCAGAACTGTAGACTAATCACTGGGCATCAAGCCCTAGTGTACCTCATCATTGGACCGAAACTCCAGTTATTACCTCTAATGAATCAATACCTTCCTTAGAGTTAAAAGCCTTACATGAACACCTTAAGTATGCCTACTTGGGCGGAAGAGAAATCCTGCCAGTCATCATAGCACCCATCTGACTGAGCAACAAGAGGACACTTGATGTCTATTCTAAAGAGACATAGGGAAGCCATTAGATGGACCATGAAAGATATCAAGGGAATAAGTCCAGTAATAGTTTAACATAGAATTCACTTAATCGATGAAGCGATTCCCAGAAGGGACCACAACGCAGACTTAACCCACTCATGCAAGAGGTTGTAAAAACAGAAATTTTAAAATTGTTAGACAATGGGATCATTTATCCCATTTCTAATAGCCAATAGGTTAGCCCGGTCATGTGGTCCCCAAGAATGGTGGTAGCGAATGAACAGAAAGAGTGGGTACAAACAAGACTGCCTACCAAGATTCATGTTTGTATTGACTATAAAAAGTTGAATGCGGCCACTCGTAAAGACCACTTCCTACTACTCTTCATCGACTAAATGCTTGAATGCTTGGTTGGTCATGAGTACTATTATTTCCTAGATGGGTACTCGGGATACAATTAGATCCCCATTGTTACAGAAGACCAGGAGAAGACTACATTCACCTGCCCATTCGGAACCTTCGCCTACCGACGCATGCCCTTTGATTATGCAACTCCCCCATGACATTCCAACGGTGCATGCTCAGTTTGTTCTCTGACATGGTGGAACGTTTTCTTGAATTTTTATGGATGACTTCTCCATCTACGGAGACTCATTTGATCAGTGTCTTCATCATCTAGAGTTGGTTCTACAAAGATGCAAGAAAAAGAAATGTCATTTCATGGTGAGACAGAGGATTGTCTTAGGCCATGAGATTTCTAGGAGAGGAATTGAAGTGGACAAGCCAAAAATAAAAGTGATCGCTAAGCTTCCACCACCCAAAAGCATCAAGGATATCAGATCCTTTCTAGGGCATGCTGGGTTCTACCGACGGTTTATTAAGAACTTTAAAAATCTCGAGGCCATTAACCAACATGCTCACAAAGGACGTGCCCTTTGATTTTAACGAAGTATGTTTCAAATCATGAGAGAAGCTTAAGCAAGACCTTGTATCTGCGTCTATTATTTCTGCTCTAGATTGGGCACAACTGTTTAAAATTATGTGCGATGCCTCTGATTTTTCTATCGGCGTTGTTCTTAGACAGTGCATCGACAATAGGCAACACGTGATCTACTACTCAGGAAGGACCCTGAATGACGCTTAACAGAATTATACAATGATCAAGAAGGAATTCTTGGTCGTTGTCTTTGCGTTAGAAAAGTTATGGCCCTTCTTGTTCGGATCGAAGACGGTGATTTTCATGGATCACCCGACATAAAAAACTCATGACCAAGAAGGAAGAAAAAGTCTGATTAATTCGGTGGATCCTTCTGCTTCAAGAATTTAACCTGAAATTTTGGGATAAAAGAGGTATAGAAAATGTGGTAGCTGATCATCCGTCAAGAATTCTGAATGCACCGTCATCCAAGCTTCGATCAATCAGGATTTCCCAGATGAGCGCATCCTGGCCATTTTCAAGGAACCATGCAGACATAGTCAATTACCTGGCCATTGGACAATTACCCGCAGACTGGATATAGCAAGACCAGTGTCGCTTCTTTGTCTAAGTATGATACTTCTTCTGGGAAGAGTCGTATCTTTTTAAGTATTGTCCTGACCAGATTATTTGACGACGCATACCAAAAGAAGAACAGAGGATAGTGTTGCTTAGTTTTTGCCATGAACTTGCATGCGGAGGACACTTCGGTCCCCGCAAAATCACAGAGAAAGTTTTACAAAGTGGTTTTATTGGCCCACTTTGTTCAAAGACTCATTCCACTTTTGCAAGTCATGTGCAAATTGTCAGAAAATTAGGAAAAATTCGAGAAGAGACATGATGCCCCTGAACCCGATTTTTCTTGAAGTCAAAATTTTTGATGTTTGGGGTATCGACTTCATGGGACCATTCCCAAATTCATTTGGCAACCAGTTCATCTTGGTTGCCGTGGATTACATCTCTAAATGGGTTGAAACTGTGCCTACGAAGACCAATGACAACAAAGTTGTTGTCAAATTTCTCAAGGAAAATATCTTCTCCCGTTTTGGCACCCCCAGAGCGATAATTAGTGATAATGGGTCGCATTTCTGGAATAGAGTTTTTGAAGCTCTGATGCGAAAATATTTCATTAATCACAAGTTATCCACTCCGTATCATCCCCAAACAAATGGGCAAGTCAAAGTGACCAATCGACAAATCAAGCTCATTTTGAAAAAGACTGTTGGACAAAACTGAAAGGATGGTTGGTCAAGCTAAACGATGCGTTATGGGATTACCAAACTGCTTTTAAGACGGTCTTGGGATGTCTCCTTATAGAATCGTATTTGAAAAAGCCTGTCATCTGCCAGTCAAGTTAGAACGAGTTAGAACACTGAGCCCTATGGGCTATTAAGCAACTCAATTTCAATCTGACCAAAGCTGGTGAACTAAGGAGATTGCAGATCTCAGAGTTAGAGGAGATACGGAATGAGGCTTATGAGAATGCACGGATTACAAAAAGCAAAAAAAAATTTTTCATGACTAGATCATCAACCGGAAAAACTTTGCCCCGGGAGACAAGGTTCTGCTATACAACTTGAGGCTTCACATTTTCGCGGGGAACCTTAAAACTCTTTGGTCTGGACCATTCATTGTGCGCACCGTCTTCCCCCACGGTGCTGTGGTTATTTTTGATCCTAAGAGTATACAGAATTCAAGGTGAATGGGCAAAGACTGAAACCATTTTTGACCACTAAGCCTGCATCCCAGGCTGAAATTGTGTGGAGTCTTTTCGCTCCGTCATACACTTGACCATAGCCATCCACACACCACCAAAAAAAAGTGTAAATAAAAAAAAATTATTTTTAGGGGTTATTTATACTTATTGTTTATATGCTCACCCCTTATATACTTGTAAATACCTTTTTGGAAATTTCTTTTTCTACCCCTATTTTTACTCTCTTCTCCCTCTCCCTTATCCTATTCGCCCTGGCCGGCCAGTCGACGGAGACGGTGGTATCTTTCTTCCCCCTATTTATTGCATTTGCATTTACATGACTAACATTGAGGACAATGCATTAGATAGGTGTGGGGGGGGTGCTAACATACTTTCTTTTCTTTTTACTTAAAAAAAAGCCTCCTGAACGAAAAAGGATTTTTATACTCTTTATAAAAATGCCAAAAGGTTGTAAGAATTAGGGAACCTTATTAAAGAATCTTTATTTTAGCCTAAATCAAAAAGAAACATTGGTTTGACTAAGAGTTGGGAGGGACAAGGAAAAAATTCATACCTTTTATTTAATCTTAGTAGAATATGCATAAACTACACACACGCGCGTTTGGGATTTAGAGACACAACTTTGAATAAAAAAAATAAAAATAAAAAGAAGAAAAAAATGAAGTTGGATAATTGTGCCTCAAGAAGCATGATTACTCACGCCAAAAATATATAAATATAAATATGTAAATCTTAATTTCGTGGCCTACTTTACTTGCATATTTGACCGAGGGGTGTTTTTCCACCTAGTGCCTAAAACCATCTGGTTTGGGAGTCATCAGTTTGATATGTGTCACATGAGTAAGTAGAAAGCCTAAAGAAATCAAGAATAAACATATAGATAAACATTTATAAAATTAAAAGATATTCAAAGTTGAGTTGAGAAATCCCAAGCACATCACACTTACATATTATGCATATCTATCTAAGTAAAATAACAGAATGAGTTAGAAGTTCAAGATCCTTTCTAAATTCTTTATTTGAAACAAAAAACTCTTTCTTTACTTTGAACAATGAAGCCGCATCAAAGCTTCCATCACTCTCCCTCCTTGCGGATATGACCCATATAGCCACTTTGCTACTATGGAAGAATCACAAAAGCAGTAACATCGATCCACATTCCTTATATTTGTGCATGCTTTTAACGATCACTTACTTTTCGACATTAGCTTCGGATTCTGTGCCATCAGATAGTAGCACTGATATGAACAATGATCCTTGATCAGCAATAAATGCCCTACCATCATTGCATGCACTGACGAAATTATCTCTCCTGATACACAAAAAAGTAGAAAATGCACACAATGCCTTCTTTAAAGGCCCAACCAAGCGAAGAGGTCAAAAGTCAATTCTATTCAAATGAATCAAGACAAAGCCCGTAGCTTGCAAAAGCTCAAGGGTGATGCTGAGACTCCACAATTCTTTCATTATGAACAAAAGTCACGTCACATGATAGAAAGAATGGGGTATGCTTTCACTAAGAAATTAGGCTTTAATTTCGACAAAAGAAAATGAACACTACTTCGTTCGTTTGTACCAAAAGGCAAAGACCCGATTACTATTACAAGACCCGAGAGGACTTGGTTATGTATCTACGCCAGTCTCATCAGATCCTGAATCTAAAAAAGTGGTTGATTATGACAGATCATCAGCAATATCATCGTGGGACTCAGATGTCAGCATCAGCGATATCTTCTGAAGTCTCTCAGTGAACATGATATCAACTAGCAACATTGGAGATGACGAAGAAGATATTTTTGAATATGAAGAATTAATCCACTCGGACTCTGATCCATGGATTAGATGAAAAACACCTAGAGGGGGGTGAATAGGTGATTATGCTAATCTAGAGACTAGATGCGCTAAATGCGGAAGCTAATGTAAATTTTGCAACACACTTAATACAACACACAAGTGTAGCCGAATTCCACGTGAAGGGCTCTGGACTAACTCCTCTTGATTCCCCTAGATATGGGTTGAGGTGCTATGTGAAGCTCTTGTGGTTAAGTATAAGTGAGGCACACACAAACAATCAAGCATATAAGAGATATAGCAATATGAAATATGCAGGGTACAAATGCAAGCAATAAAATGAATGTACTGATTGAAGATGCATTGCTAAAATAAAAGAGAGAAAGAGTTAGAGAGACAATGGATCAAACGCAAAGGCAAAGATATGTTTTGAGGTTCGAGCCCCTAGCTCTACGTCTCCGCCTTCACCGAGAAGGATTTCTAATCCACTATAGGAGTACCAAACTCCTCTCTCAACCTTACAATGCCACCGAGGCACTACAAAACAATCCACCTCTACCGAAGAGGGATAAGGCCCGTAGCCAACAAACCAACTCCACCTCACACTTGAGGGAGCAAACACAAATCTCAACCTCTACCAAAGAGGGAGCAAACCAATACCACTCCGATCAACCTCTACCAAAGAGGGATACACAAATACAAGGAGGGTTTACAACAAGTGGTTACAAAGACCAAAAACTCTCTTCCTCTTTTCTACAAAACAAGATCCTAAATAGATTAGGATAGAAGATATAGCTCAAGTGGATATCAAGGTGTTTTTGGAAATCAAGTAACAAAGAAAAACTACTTGGGAAATCTCTTGTAGATGATAGAAATGAAAATCTAAAACAATATCTCAAAAACCTAGTTTTCTTTGATTTTCCAAAACCCTTGAAAAACAATAAAGATAAAACTTTGGCACTTAAAACACTTTTTAGAACTTGTAAAAACACTTCAGAAAAGTAGGAATTTTTGCTCTTAAAAATCTTAGTTAAAACCATGAAGAGATGGGGTATTTATAGCCCGAAAAGAAAACTAGCCGTTAGGCTGATCTGGCAGCCTGACAGGCTAGCGGTCGGCCGGCCGGCCGACCGCCAACGGTCATAATTATGACCGTTGGGCCATCTCAGTCGACCGCCCGGCCGACCGCCAGAAACAGAGAGCAGAGCTCTCTGGTCCGGTCGGCCGCCCGGCCGACCGTCCCTGTGTCTGCCAAACTGCACAAGCCTGTGCACGTCGGTCGCCCGCAAGGGTCGACCGGCCTTTGGTGCGGTCGACCCGTGCGGTCGGCCGACCTGGCCTGTCAGCCACTGTTCTGGGACAGAAACACATGTAAAGAATATTTCTAAAAATCTTTTAAGTCTTTGTAAAAATACCCAAAAATAGTTTTAACATTTTGCATTGATATATAAACATGTGATAAAAAATTCAACTCAAATATCAAGCAATTCAAACTATTTTTTGTGTCTTATCATTTTTACCAAAAACTAAAACTTGTATTTTATCAAACTTTGAATTTTCAATACATGAATAGGAAAGTCAAAATAAGTTTGTTTAAAAGTTAAGCATGCATGTATAGAATGAATCTACTATACATAAACCAGTTAAACTTGTTTTGATCAACTATTCATGAAAAACAAATATTGGTTAAACCAAACCGAAAAACCAATATCCAAACATAAAACGTGTGTGTTGTGCACTTGAGCATATCAACTATACTAAGCTTTACAAATGGATCTAAACACACTAAACTAAACTAGGATACCTAAGTCTTCTTGACGATCTTCATCTTCAAGCCGACTCGATCCCAAACGTGATCCACCGAGTGCAAAGGTATGATCTTGATGCTCGGGCACTGGAATCACCAAGTGAAAGCTTCCAAACTCCTCTTTGAAGCTAATCACCAACTAATATCTTGGTTAAAGATCTGAAACTTAAAATCACAAGATTATTAGTAAACATAACTTCATGAGTTAATCATCATCAAAACTAGAGAGGAAGGCCTCCGGGCCAACAATCTCCCCTTTTTGATGATGACAAAACTCATGGAGTTATATATGCATGGATTAAAGTTAAGCTTCAAGGAAGCTCCCCCTTAACTCATGCATAAATAAATAAACATAATGAATATGCAATGATGGCTCTTAAACATGAATGCATAGATATGCATAAACAATAAAAGGTTCTAGATACCAATGAAATGTTCAAAAACAATTCAAAAACACAACATGCTCTAGATACCAATTGAAATTAAACTAAATTAAACTACTTAATATATGCAAAAACATTTAAAATTAAACTAAATTAAACTACTTAATATATGCAAAACATAAATATGCATATATAAACCAAAATCTTTCTCTCCCTTTTTGTCAATCATCAACAATGGGGTAAACAATCAAAACAAAACAAATCTTCTCCCCCTTTTTACTACAAGAAACAATCATCAATAAAAAAGGGTAAAAGCAAAACAAATCAATAAAATTTTCTCCCCTTTTTTGTCTAAAACAAGGAATCAAAAACCAAATAGGGGTGACAATCAATTAAGGTACCAATTGAAAATATGTCAAAGAAGCATCTTGATACCAATTGAAAGTAAACATAGATCAATCAACAAATGGTATATGTGATATACATTCATGAAGAGGAAGACGGTAAGGTAACTTTTCTACATATATACATTATATGAAAGAGGGATGACAAGCCCTAATTCACATAACGCATATTATGTAATGCATAAGAGGAGATGTGAAGCTCCCCCTACACACGTGTACCACATAAAGAAGAGATGTCTAACTCCTCAATACAAGATACACTCAACATGAATCTATATGTAGAAGAGATGTTAAGCTCTCCTTGCATATAGGCAATACAAATCAAAACTTTTGTATTTATCTTTTAAACAAAATTTTGAGCTACCAATTTTAAACATTCAAATAAACATCTTGATATTAAAAGAGAGTATTTTTCCTTTTAAATATATGATATCAATTTGAAATTTTTATTTTCTATCATAAAGTAAGGGAGTGGAAATACAAATCCCAATTGAAATATGAAAATCGAATTTTCTCCCCCTTTATGAAATACCAACAAAACATATGCATAAGCTTGTAATAAGATACCAATTGAAAATTGAATCAATTGAAACAAAGTTGAAGCTCAAGCTTAGCATAAACAAAATTTTGTGCTTAAAGATATAGTGATATAATAAGCACAAATAATATATATGTATGAAAAATTTAGATACCAAATGAAATTGATACCATTGGAATTGAAAAACATACATACATACAAACATATGAGTATACAAGAAGATCAAAATTGATACCAATTGAAAGAATTTAATGATACCAATTGAAAACAACAATCATAGCAAGTGAATACCTCATATTACAAAACGAAGAATACGAACTAGTTAAAATGAAAAGTTTTGTTAACTAGTACGAAATCCTTCAAGTAAGGAATAAAACAAAAATATTTTTCATGAAAACATGAAATTCACCAAAACTTATTTAATCTTCAAGGTATATGTATGTCCTATACAAATAAAGTATACATACATATCCAAACACAACGAGTCCACAAAGATATATGCATAAAGGCACGTGGCTCAAAAGGATGTATATGTATAAACAATAATTTGGATAAAATAGACATATACATGAAGTTAAACAAAAACACATGGAAACATGAAAAACTAAATTTCCATTAAACAAATTTCATTTCAAGGAATATGTATGATTTGTCAACACAAAAAAAATATACATACATATCCCTAAACACAATTGAGTCCATATGTATAGATTTGCATGAAAAGCAAATGACTCAAGGGGTATACATGTATATCTTAAAGTTTGGCAAAATAGACATATACATGAAATTTAAACATAAAACAAATATAAAAAAATGGGAATATAAGTTTAAAATGTATGGATCATCAAAACTAGATTATACTAGCACATCTAATGGGTTCAAATAGCATTTAAGCACAAACATATATAAATTTATTTGTGACCCACTATATGTACAAGTATAAATCCTAGTCTTAATGAAAACTAACATCTAAATAAATATTCAAATCATGAAGCATCAACACAAAATGTAAACCAATCAAGACAAACATGATAAATTTTTAAACATGATTATTAAGAAAATTCACATGTTATTAAACCTATGATAAACATGATAGCTAAACAAATACAAGAACACAAAATAATAATCCATTTTAAATATGGGTGTCTCAAATTGCTATTCATGTATGTCAAGGATTCAATAATCATGGTATTTTCTCAAAAATCTATAAACATCAAAAATATGAAATACAAATCATATATGATCAATATGTACATGCATATGCATTAGATCTAGGTCATACAAATTAGTTCAACAAGGTGAGAATACAAAATATAAGTCCATATTAAACATGGGTGTCTCAAACAACTAACATGTATAACACTAATCTAATTAACATGGCATATTCATAATGATCAATAAACATCAAAACATGCTATAAACATATGATATGAAAAGCATGTAAATAATAAATAGGAGTTAGGGATCGTTACCAAAACCTAGAAGACAACTTTTCTTGTCTCCAAACCAAGGTGGTCTTCCCACCAAACTTCCCTTGAAAGTGATGCATCCATTTGATTTCCATGAAGCTAGGAACGCATCCACTCTAAGGTACGGCAACTCTCACGTCATGTGAGAGCCCACACCTACATCAAAAATAGGAGGGGTGGTCTTTGGTACCCATTGTCTTTTGGGTCCATGAGGGTTAGTACCTTCTCTAACCCAAACAAATTTAGTTGCTAAATTAGAAACATGTATACGATCATAACAGAATTTAGCAAGGTGGCCCTTATGTCCACAATGTGTACAAGTGTACACATGAGCATACATGTGATGGGTGTGTCCGTGATGAGCATGTGTATGCCGTGGAGGGTGTGCATGAAAAGATGAAACTTGTTTCTTTCGAAACAAAGTTTCCAAACGTGTATGACCCACTACACATTGGCTCAAAATGGAGCCCAAACAATCAACACTCTTCTTCAAAACATTTATATCATTTTTAACACTTGAAGATAAAGTGGAGCATGCAATAGGTGAAGTGTGTGATACTACCCTAGCATGACAAACATGTGCATCAATCTTATTTTGTAAACAATCATTCTTCTTTAAACACACATTTAAATCATTAGAAATAGAAATTATTTTGTTTTTCAAAGCAACATTCTCTTTTAAAATAAAATCAACTCTTGAAGACAAATTTTCATTTTTCTTCAAAAGTGTTTCACAATCATTTTTAGATTTTAAAAATTTATTTTCTTTTAATGCAAGTTCAAGTTGAGATCTCAATGAATCCCTTTCATTATAGACCTCAACCTTTTCTTGCAAAACTTTGTCAAGTTTAGAAGACAATTTTTCATTTTCTTTATTTAAAGCAAATGTCTTCTTTTTCAAAATGTTATATTTTTCTATTAATTTTTCACAAACAATAGATAGTTCTTCATTTAAAGTGTTGGGGTCAACATGCTCATCACAAGAAGAACTAGAATCAAAACTATCTAGTTGAGTTTCCGATTGTACCTCAAGGGAGTCATTCCCTTGGACCATGAAGCATTGAGATTCGGATTCTCCACTAGATTCCGCCGGTTGGATTTGCAATTGAAGCTCGGAGGTGATGGTTGTGGTTATCAACATATTCCACACTGTAAATGCGGAATCAAAGTTAGAAGCAAGCATAAGATATTCTTTATTTAATGTGCCTCTAATAGCCTCAAGTGCTAATGCATTGGCCCCTATATGATTGCGGTTACCAAGATGACATCTCTTGGTAGCGGTAAGGAAAACATGCAATCCTAGGGTTTTTAGGTACATGGACATCCTATACTTCCAAACAACAATGTTGGAAGGGTCAAAACTAGGTAGGGTCATGAAGTCCATGGTAAACTATATGAGTGTGCAAACAAGCAAATGCAAACAACAGATTAGCAAACAAATGGATCTCACTCCTAGGATGTTAAGCCTAATATCAGGAGCGTAGGCTCTGATACCAATTGAAAAACACCTAGAGGGGGGGTGAATAGGTGATTATGCTAATCTAGAGACTAGATGTGCTAAATGCGGAAGCTAATGCAAATTTTACAACACACTTAATACAACACACAAGTGTAACCGAATTCCCCGTCAAGGGCTCTGGACTAACTCCTCTTGATTCCCCTAGATATGGGTTGAGGTGCTATGTGAAGCTCTTGTGGTTAAGTATAAGTGAGGCACACACAAACAACCAAGCATATAAGAGATATAGCAATATGAAATATGCAAGGTACAAATGCAAGCAATTAAAATGAATGTACTGATTGAAGATGCATAGCTAAAATAAAAGAGAGAAAGAGTTAGAGAGAAATGGATCAAACGCAAAGGCAAAGATATGTTTTGAGGTTCGAGCCCCTAGCTCTACGTCCCCGCCTTCACCGAGAAGGATTTCTAATTCACTATAGGAGTACCGAACTCCTCTCTCAACCTTACAATGCCACCGAGGCAATACAACCACAATCCACCTCTACCGAAGAGGGATAAGGCCCGTAGCCAAAAACCAACTCCACCTCACACTTGAGGGAGCAAACACAAATCTCAACCTCTACCAAAGAGGGAGCAAACTGATTGATACACAATATTGCATATTTTACTACATAATCCCCATGCATATTGCAAATAAATATATGATTTTTACTCATCTTCTCTATATATTTGCAGGTCCACACAAATGAGAGAAAGCCCAATAATCACTTTAATTAGCAATAATTAAAGTGATTAAATCCAAGATTAAAATAAAGCCCAAGATTTGAAATCAGAATCCAGAGAGATCCGCGCGCCAATTGAAGATTCTAGAAGGCCACGTGGATAACAACCTCTCAACCAACCTACAACAGAATTCTGTTTCCCAACAGAATCTGTTTTGCCGCGCCCTTGCCGCGTGCTCGCGGCAGATCTTGGTTTGTTGAGATCCGGATTTTGCGCCAACAGAAAGGGGTCTTGAAGCTTCTCTCTCAGCCTATAAATATCTGCACCTGACCTGCGAGAAAGGACTGAACAGAGAAGAGAGAGAGATTAGTGTAAAGCTTTGTAATTTTGTTTTTCTCTAGGATTTTTGTAGCTCTCTATGATCTTCTTCTTCCCTAGAAATCATTGCAAGAGAGAGTTGTAAGAGAGAGAGAGAGCTTGTACATCAAGGAGTGACAACTTGAAGCAATGCAAGGATTCATCCATTCTCTTCATCTCTACTTGAGCTTGGTTCTAGTTTAATTGCTTTCTTTACTTGCTTTCTTTACTTTCTTGCAATTTACTTCATGCTTTGCTTTTCTTCATTAATGGCTTGTAGTTAAATTTTCTACCATGTACTAGCTAACCACTAGCCTTGCCATCTTCACTAACTCATGGTGATTGCTTTAGTTCATCTTGCAAGTTGGATGGTCTTCTCTTCTCCGATGGGTTAAACCACCCGTCATCCAAGTGAGAAAGTAATTAGATCAACACGCAAGACAAATCCATGCCGATGAATCAACATGAGGCACGCATTCATTATCACGGAGTTTGGTAAGCTTTGGCAAGGTAGTAAGGTAAGCTAGTCATGGTTTGCTTCTTCAAGTTCACTTTCTTTTTAGTTGTTAGTCCAAATCCAATCTTCTTTGATTTCTTTCCACTTTTCCATCATGAACATATCCATCCATTCTTTCATTTCATTTTCCCATTTGTTTTTATTCTTATAAGCATAGAAGAATTTTCATTTTACTTTCTTCACTAAGGACCGTAACGCTTCCATCGCTAGCTCTCCCTGAGAATCGACTCGGTATAGCTCTATGCTATAACGGAGATAGGAAAGGGTACATTGAACATATAAATACATTTGTGGAGTGATACAAGCACTTGAGGTTGTTTCTAAACCTTAACTCTCTTTCATTTGAATATACATTGTGTGCTAACAATACTTTTTTCCTCCACATTTACATACACCTTTCTCATCGAATCAATATGACCCATACCCCCCATCTAATAACTATGATTTCCATAATAATTTCAACTCTTCACCGAGTCATTGGGGATTCACGTACCCCGAGTCAAATTTTCAAACTCCTTGTCCACCATATTCACCTTGTCCACAGTATTCATTTCCCGATTCCGCTTCATATACTCCTTTTTCTGAACCACCAATTGAAGAAAAATCTGAGTTACTAAAGAGTATAGAAGCTAATTTATAGAGGGTCGAGCAACAACTTCAAGAAACATTTGCCCCTCCAATTCCACAGTATTTTCAAGAGTCTCACTCAGTTCCACCTTATTATAATGAACAACCATCTGCTTGGGGAACGAGTAAGGAATTCTTGCTTGAGTCCAAACAACACTCACAAAATCTGATGGACTCACAATTTTACCATCACTTCCAAGACAACACTTCATCTTTTCATCAAAATAATGAAATCATCAATTATGGAAAGATGCTTGAAGAAATGACTCATGCTCAAAATGCTAGAAATCATGTCATAGATTTGATGATCCAAACTCTTCATTCTCATCCTATTTCTAATGTCACTAGCCACTCTGTTAAAACCAAAGAGTCATGTAGTCTTGGAAATATAGATTCTATTTCAGCACAATTACCTGAACTTGTCCAAAATTCAGATCCCATTGACATTTTGGCAAGTTTTCCTTTTCCTGAAATTGAACTTGAGTGTGAATATGATCCTGAAATTCCACTTGATGATTCAATTTTCTTCCTGATTCAATTATGACTCCGGTGTCTTCACATGATTTCACTTCATTTCCCGAGTCAGTATTAGATCCAGTGCCAGTCCATTTTGAAATTGAATCACCAATCTTTGATGATCATACTGAACTTGACCAATTCCATACTTTTGAAAGTCTCATTGATAAATTGGCAAGTTCACATTTTTGTGGAATTGAACTACATGAGGAATATGATCTTGAACCCCAACTTCGTGATTCACTTCTTTACCTGATTCAATAATGACTCCGGTAACTTTACCTGACTTCAATCTTTTCCCGAAGTCGACATTGGATCCTGTACCAATTCATAATGAAGTTGAATCACCCATCTTTGAGGATCATATTAAACTTGACCAATTCTACACTTTTGAAGGTCCCATTGACAATTGGCAAGTTCTTCATGTATTGAACTACATATGGAATATGACCTAGATTCTCACAATCTCTTTACTTCTGAAACTGATTGTACAATTCTAGCAGAAGATGTTGACTTAAGTTTCGAAGAATTGTATGGTGATGAGCTAGAATTTCTTAATATTGGAAGTAAAGAGATATCACCCATAGTAGGTCACATCCCATTGTTGGAAAATGATTGTGGACTTGAGCTTCATTTTCTTGACTTGGACCAAATTCCTGAACTCACTTCGACTCCTGCACCTTCACTTGACTTCAGTCACCTTCCTGAGTCGGTATTAGTTCCTGTCATTCCTGAGTCCAAGTCAACAGTTCTATCATTTCATACACCACTTTGGGACAAGGTAGTTGACAAATTTGACTCAGAAATTTATTATGGAAAATGGAAATTAGATGGGGACATGTACTTAATAAAAATCTTCCATGGATTTATCTTTTTAGTGGGTCATATTCATGATATTTCTGGTGGGTTCCTCAAAACCCAACGTAATAATGATTGGGCCATGTTTCGTGGACCAATCAGACCACCACCGGAACCACCACCTTGAGGTAATTTTTCTCCTTCCCTCTCTATTTTGTTTCATGCATACATGTATCATGATGCATTTAGGACAATGTATGAAATAAGTGTGGGGGAGGGTTTACTAACTTAGAGTTTCTAGATTTTCTTTCTTTTACACTTCTTTTAGAAATTAATAATTGAAAATAAAAAAATAAAAAAAAAATGAGGAGGGATTTTTATGCTTAAAGGAGTTTTCACACTTTCCAAATTCAAAATCTTTCTAAATTCCTAGGTTTCCTCAAATTCCAAGTCCCTAGGGTCAAACTTATCTTCAAAACTTCCAAACCCCTAGGGTAAATTCGTTTTTAACCTATGGATAGAAGTGGGATTCTAAATTTCTCCTTCCTATAAATATCTCTCTACTCCATACTTCCTCCCTCACACGAGAAAAATCTCCTCAGATCTGTAAAATTCTCTCAAAGCGCCGCCTCGGCAACTTTTCACTTCATCAGAACCTCCCTGTTTGCCGCGTTCCCGCGACTCCAGCCGCGCCTCTGCGGCTTTCCTGCAGCATCCTGAGCGCCGCCAGAGTCTGCTCTGATCGATTTCACAAGCTTTCGGCCGATCTGGTGCTACCTCCTCATTCAGACCTTCCTGAACCCACTGCAGAGATCGAATTTTTCCCCCCACGAATTCCGGGGGCGGTTCGAATTCCAAATCTTTCCTTTTTATTGCCTTTTGATCTTGATTCATATCATGGCACCATCTATTTTTATTGAAAAGACTTTGGGCAGATTTTATGTGATGTGAATGGATATGGGCATGTATTTTTAGAGAGAATTAGGGCAAGGAATTGGTATTCGCTAGTGTACGACAACACTGAGACCGATGCATTTTATTGTCCCGAACTGGTGGCAATGTTTTACACTCATCTTGACCAAGCATCGATTGATCCACACATGTACCAGTTCACTGTACACATGCCCACAGGAGACCTACTTGTCATGCTTCCTCTTCTTGAGGAAGTCACTACTGTCCCATCCATCACACACACAGCGAGCCTCTCCCGCTTATAGATTACATGACTGTTATGGGGGCTCGTTGTACTGAGCAGGATCGTGGGCTGAAGGCTAGCACCATGTTTAGAAATGTTCATTGCGTTGGACGTTGGATCCAACGCAATATTTTAGGGCTAGACCACACATCCACATTCAACAGACCTGTGTTGCAAATTATACATGATTTAATGACTCGTCAACACACAGTTTGTTTGAATAAAGTCATCTTCCACGCACTCATAGCCAATTCCTCACGCACTAGGGGTGCCAAATACTCCCATCCTATCTTGATCACACGTCTATGTAGGACTTTCCTACCAGACGATGTTTTTGATTCATTCGACCGAGTGTTTGTTGCACACGAGAGACCTACCAGTTCGTATAATAATTGTTTGCATGCGGTCTGGACACCTACTGTCCAGCCTGAGGATGTACCGGTAGAGTCCTCCTCTGAGGAGAGTTTTGAGGAAGAAGATGAACCTGAGTTTTGGAGGCAGGACCCCCCACATGATACACATGCCTTCATGTCCTCCATCTGGAAGGGCATGAAGAAGATTTTTAGGGGGCAAGTGAGACTGAGGAAAAAGGTAGAGGAGCAATCCTCTAGGTTAGATAACATTGAGGCGACACTGAGGAGATCACAGTCGGCTGGACCTAGCACCACCGCGGGTCCAAAGCGACAGAGGGGGTAGTTTCTTACCTTTTACCTATTTCATGCATTATTTTTTTATCTTGCATACATTGAGGACAATGCATGAGATAGGTATGGGGGGGTATGTACTAACATAGGATTTTTTATTTTCTTTATAGTTTTTTTTTAGGATTTTTATTTTATTTTTTTTTAGGACTTCCATTTTCTTTTAGATTTTATTTTTGTTATAGAAATTCCACTTTCTTTTAGATTTTACCTTTTCTTTTAGAAATAATATATATAAAAAAAAACTTTTTGAAATAAGAGACAAAGTTTAGATCTATTTTTAAGAAAATTAAGATGTATCTTAGGAATTAAGAAAGCCTTAATTATGACATCTTAAACCTAGTTGAAATAATAGATCTTGTTTGAAATTATAGGCTAAGTAAGAAAAATTGGTGAGATATTTTTATCTTGAATTTTTTGCCTTAGATAATATGCACTTTACACTTACACATTTCTTGGGATGGAGACAAAGACCAAAAATGCCATATAAATAAAAAAATAAAAAATAAATAAAAAAAATATAAATAAAACATCACCTATTAAGTTGGAGAATTGTGCCTCAAGAAGCATGATTATTCACGCCTAACGGTGGTAAAGGAAATAAATAATCCCCTTTAGTTTTGTGGCCTTTTTTACTCGAGACCTTAAACCCGAGGGATGTTTTCTCATCTGGTGCCCTAAGACCGTCTGGTTTGGGAGTCATTGGTTAAAGGCTCGCTACAAGGGTAAACTAGAAAGTCTAAACTAAGGGAAGAAAAAAAAAGCAGAAATATATATATATATATATAAATAAATAAATGGCTTGATGGTTGGAGTTGAAATCCCAGAAATTTTCACTGAGCACGGTGTGCATACTATCTAGGTTTTATGAAAGATAAAATATTCAATCCACTTTTGAATTCTTGCTTTAATTGAAGATAAGATCTTGCGTAGAGACTAAGTTTAAGGAAGAATGATTATAGGTGGACTTATGACCTAAGATCACTTATATTTTTGAAAAAAATAGTTCGAAAACGTGTCTCTCTTTCAAAATGCATTTTCAAAATACTAACATTTGTCTTCTTTCTTTATGGATTTTGTGGGTGTAATCCGCTGAAAACCCTCAGGAGACAACACTCCTCCTCTAGGGTAACCTAGAGGTTTAACGGCTTGTTGCACATGCTCAGTGCAATCGCGTCACCTGCGAAAGTGGTGTAATAAATTGGTAGTATAGTTTTTTCTTTTCTTTGTTTTGCTCGGGACGAGCAAAAGAATAAGTGTGGGGGTGTGATTGATACACAATATTGCATATTTTACCACATAATCCCCATGCATATTGCAAATAAATATATGATTTTTACTCATCTTCTCTATATATTTGCAGGTCCACACTCAAATGAGAGAAAGCCCAATAATCACTTTAATTAGCAATAATTAAAGTGATTAAATCCAAGATTAAAATAAAGCCCAAGATTTGAAATCAGAATCCAGAGAGATCCGCGCGCCAATTGAAGATTCTAGAAGGCCACGTGGATAACAACCTCTCAACCAACCTACAACAGAATTCTGTTTCCCACAGAATCTGTTTTGCCGCGCGCTCGCGGCAGATCTGGGTTTGTTGAGATCCGGATTTTGCGCCAACAGAAAGGGGTCTTGAAGCTTCTCTCTCAGCCTATAAATATCTGCACCTGACCTGCGAGAAAGGACTGAACAGAGAAGAGAGAGAGATTAGTGTAAAGCTTTGTAATTTTGTTTTTCTCTAGGATTTTTGTAGCTCTCTATGATCTTCTTCTTCCCTAGAAATCATTGCAAGAGAGAGTTGTAAGAGAGAGAGAGCTTGTACATCAAGGAGTGACAACTTGAAGCAATGCAAGGATTCATCCATTCTCTTCATCTCTACTTGAGCTTGGTTCTAGTTTAATTGCTTTCTTTACTTGCTTTCTTTACTTTCTTGCAATTTACTTCATGCTTTGCTTTTCTTCATTAATGGCTTGTAGTTAAATTTTTTACCATGTACTAGCTAACCACTAGCCTTGCCATCTTCACTAACTCATGGGTGATTGCTTTAGTTCATCTTGCAAGTTGGATGGTCTTCTCTTCTCCGATGGGTTAAACCACCCGTCATCCAAGTGAGAAAGTAATTAGATCAACACGCAAGACAAATCCATGCCGATGAATCAACATGAGGCACGCATTCATTATCACGGAGTTTGGTAAGCTTTGGCAAGGTAGTAAGGTAAGCTAGTCATGGTTTGCTTCTTCAAGTTCACTTTCTTTTTAGTTGTTAGTCCAAATCCAATCTTCTTTGATTTCTTTCCACTTTTCCATCATGAACATATCCATCCATTCTTTCATTTCATTTTCCCATTTGTTTTTATTCTTATAAGCATAGAAGAATTTTCGTTTTACTTTCTTCACTAAGGACCGTAACGCTTCCATCGCTAGCTCTCCCTGAGAATCGACTCGGTATAGCTCTATGCTATAACGGAGATAGGAAAGGGTACATTGAACATATAAATACATTTGTGGAGTGATACAAGCACTTGAGGTTGTTTCTAAACCTTAACTCTCTTTCATTTGAATATACATTGTGTGCTAACAATACTTTTTTCCTCCACATTTACATACACCTTTCTCATCTAATCACAAACCAATACCACTCCGATTAACCTCTACCAAACAGGGATACACAAATACAAGGAGGGTTTACAACAAGTGGTTACAAAGACCACAAACTCTCTTCCTCTTTTCCACAAAACAAGATCCTAAATAGATTAGGATAGAAGATATAGCTCAAGTGGATATCAAGGTGTTTTTGAAAATCAAGTAACAAAGAAAAACTACTTGGAAAATCTCTTGTAGATGATAGAAATGAAAATCTAAAACAATATCCCAAAACCTAGTTTTCTTTGATTTTTCAAAACCTTGAAAAACAATAAAGATAAAAACTTTGGCACTTAAAACACTTTTTAAAACTTGTAAAAACACTTCAGAAAAGTAGGAATTTTTGCTCTTAAAAATCTTAGTTAAAACCATGAAGAGATGGGGTATTTATAGCCCGAAAAGAAAACTAGCCGTTAGGCTGATCTGGCAGCCTGACACGCTAGCGGTCGGCCGGCCGGCCGACCGCCAACGGTCATAATTATGACCGTTGGGCCATCTCAGTCGACCGCCCGGCCGACCGTCCCTGTGTCTGCCAAACGTGCACAAGCCTGTGCACGTCGGTCGCTCGCAAGGGTCGACCGGCCTTTGGTGCGGTCGACCCGTGCGGTCGGCCGACCTGGCCTGTCAGCCACTGTTCTGGGACAGAAACACATGTAAAGAATATTTCTAAAAATCTTTTAAGTCTTTGTAAAAATACCCAAAAATAGTTTTAACATTTTGCATTGATATATAAACATGTGATAAAAAATTCAACTCAAATATCAAGCAATTCAAACTATTTTTGTGTCTTATCATTTTTACCAAAAACTAAAACTTGTATTTTATCAAACTTTGATTTTTCAATACTTGAATAGGAAAGTCAAAATAAGTTTGTTTAAAAGTTAAGCATGCATGTATAGAATGAATCTACTATACATAAACCAGTTAAACTTGTTTTGATCAACTATTCATGAAAAACAAATATTGGTTAAACCAAAACCGAAAAACCAATATCCAAACATAAAACGTGTGTGTTGTGCACTTGAGCATATCAACTATACTAAGCTTTACAAATGGATCTAAACACACTAAACTAAACTAGGATACCTAAGTCTTCTTGACGATCTTCATCTTCAAGCCGACTCGATCCCAAACGTGATCCACTGAGTGCAAAGGTATGATCTTGATGCTCGGGCACTGGAATCACCAAGTGAAAGCTTCCAAACTCCTCTTTGAAGCTAATCACCAACTAATATCTTGGTTAAAGATCTGAAACTTAAAATCACAAGATTATTAGTAAACATAACTACATGAGTTAATCATCATTAAAACTAGAGAGGAAGGCCTCCGGGCCAACATTAGATACTTAAATACTCTTTGGGATACGCGCTTTGAACAACGCGAACCACCCATTAAGGATAAAGTAAGTCAGATAAATCTTGGAGACGAGGCTAACCCCAAGCCCATCTTCATAAGTGAGAGCTTGTCGCCTTCCAAGAAAGAAGACCTAATATAACTCACGCGAGAGTATATAGATGTCTTCGCTTGGACTTATGAGGACATGCCCGGGCTCAATCCCTAGATTGCTATGCATCATCTCAATATCAACCCGGATGCCAAACTAGTCAAATAAAAACAACGACGGTTCCATCCTGAGATCATGGAAGCAATCGAATCAGAAGTTAAAAAGTTTATAGACTCTGGTTTCATCAAGAAAGAACAATATTCTGATTGAGTGGCCAATATTGTTCTCATTCCCAAAAAGAATGAAAAGATCCAGATTTGCATTGACTACCGCAATCTGAATGCCACCTGTCCTAAAGACGAATTCCCTTTCCCGATTACGGATGTCATGATCGATAGTACGTGCGGCTTTGAGAGGATGTCTTTCATGGATAGCTTCTCAAAGTATAACCAGATAAAGATGTACCCTGAAGATGAAAAGTACACATCCTTTAGGATGCCTGTAAGGGTATATTGCAACAAAGTGATGCCCTTCGGCTTGAAGAACGCTAGTGCGACATATCAACGCACCATAAATGCGATCTTTCATGAGTATATACACAATACTGTAGGATGCTACGTTGATGACATCACCATGAAGAGCTGCCACAAGGGCGATCACCTCACAGACCTGAGGATAGTGTTCGACATCATGCGGGCTCACTAGTTGAAGATGAACCTAACCAAGTCTTTCCTGGGGGTAGCCAGTGGTAAGTTTCTTAAATTTGTCATTACATCCAAAGGAATTCATCTAGATCCTAAGAAGATTTGTGCCGTCCATGAGATGCAACCTCTGAAAAATCTCAAAGAACTCAGAGGCCTACAGGGACAATTGGCATATATCTGGAGATTCATATCAAATCTCTCAGGATGTTGCCAACCTTTCACCAAGTTGATGAAGAAGGGAGTCTCATTCGTCTAGGACAATGGTTGCCAAGAAGCATTTGAAGAGATCAAGGAGTATCTCACACTCCCCCTGGTTCTGGTAGCTCTAGTATCAGGAAAGCCTTTCATGTTATATATTCGAGTGATGGATCATTCCTTGGGAGTTTTATTATCTCAAAATAATGACCAAAACCATGAACAGGCGATCTACTATTTAAGTAGAACAATGAGTGGGGCAGAGCACCGTTACAACCCAATCGAAAAGGAGTGCTTAGCATTGGTCTTCGCTATCCAGAAGATGCAACACTATCTCATCGGGCAACGAATTCAAGTCATCTCCAGAGACAATCCTTTACGATTGCTGATGACGAGTCCATCTTCCCTGAACAGAAGGATAGCGAAACGGGGCATATTGCTCTCACAATATGAGATGCAATTCATGCCACAAAAGGTGATCAAAGGTCAAGCTGTGGCAGATTTTCTGGCCGATCATCCAATCCCAGGAACGATAAAACTTTATGACGATCTCCCAGACGAGATCACAAAAGTTAACTTAATCCATGCTTCCTCAGAAGAACAAGTGTGGCTACTATTCTTTGACGAAGCATCAAGGATGAATCCTGAGGGAATATCATTGTAGGTGTGGGGGTAGTACTTATTTCCCCACATAACTATGTAATCCCTCTTGCATTTTCATTAACAGAGCCGTGTTCCAACAATGTCACGGAATACATCGCTCTCTTGATTGGGATGCAACTTGCTAAAGAGATTGGAGTCAAAAATCTCGAAGCATATAGTGATTCAAAGCTGATTGCTAAAAAGAAAGGACAATCAAAGAGTTTAAGAATTTACCGTGTAGCTTATGGCTAACGGGTCGTGTCCATGAGGAGGAATGCGATGGAAGCTTTTCGGTGAATCGTTTAAAAACAAAGAATTGTGTTTGTTTTTTTTGGGAAAAGAGAATGGAAAGAAAGAGATGATTCAATGAGAAATTGCAACTTTAGAAAAGGTTTTGGAGAAGGTGATTTAAAAAGTTCAAAGATTGTTTTGTTGATTATAATAATGAAGAAAATCTGGGCTCACTATCTCACTACTCAATTGTTCATTCTTCTATTAAAATCTTAAGTGCCTCAAAGTGCTCATGGGCAAAACTTAAAGTTGATTTTTAGAAAGTTTGAAGTAAAGCACATAAGATGGTTGGAAGAGTATAGTCTTTTCTTCGAGAAATCGTTTAGAATTGAATATTAAATCATCATGCGCGAAGAAGCAAGAATGAAGTAAAAACAATTCAAGAGACGTTCATGAAAGAAGTGAGTTTAACAATCCAAACCCATCCTCATGTGCCTTCAAGAACACTTTCAAAAAGAAAGACTTTAAGTAAGGCATACAAATGATTCATTGGGTCTTTTTCTTTTAAAAATAGAAGAGAAGAAGAACAAGAGAGAGTTACAATAGCGAGCCCAGAAAACCGTTTTAGTTGCCCATGGAAAATGAAGAAGAAAGCATAGAAATAATGCAAACCATACTGTACTACAAGTGGAAGAAAACGCGGCTCGACTCTTGTATTGATGTCACTTCAATCTTCAAGTACAAGCACTCAATTCCTCTCTCTCACAAGTTTTGATACTGGACTACAAATTAAAAAAACAAGAATACAACTTTTGTGCTAGCTAACAAAGAAGCTAAATCCTTAGAAAATAAACACAAATTCTAATCCTAGTCTTCGCTCCATTTTCCTTTGCTGAAACCAGTATTTATAGGGAAAAACCAAAATGGGAGGATCCCGGGAAGATTGGGGGAGCAAACGCTCCCCCAACAACCTCCAACAAGCCGCGAAAACGCGGCTAGGGCCGCGTTTCCGCAGCCCTGGTGTGGCCAGGTGGCCACACCCAAAAGGGGGGATCTCCTGGTTTGGTGATTTGCCCGTATCTTCTGCTGGTTTTCTTATTTCTGCTCCAAACGTTGACGAAACAACCTTTGATTGTGTGGCTTCAACTGCTTGATTCAGGGAGGATTCTTCTCAACCTCTTGATATGCCAAGATTTTGCCCTGATTCCTTCATTTCGAATTTATTCTAAATTAAATCAGAATTTGGTAGGCTTTTGGGCTTGTTTCTCTTTTCTTTCTTTTAGCACTTGGGCCTACATTTAACAAAGAAAAAGAAGACTTATTAATAGGATTTATTAGCTAAAAAGTATGATAAGGTGACAATATAAATGCAATATATGTGACTAATCACACCCCCACACTTATCTTTTACTCGCCCTCAAGCAAAACATCAGACTAATTCTAATCAATTATTAGACCACTTTCGCAGGTCACTCGATTGCACTGAGCATGTGCAACAAGCCGTTAAACCTCTAGGTTACTCCTAGAGGACGAGTTTTGTCTCGTGAGGGTTTTCAGTGAATTGCACCCACAAAATCCATAAAGAAAGAGAAAAAAGGTTAGTATTTTCGAAAAGCATTTTTAAAGGAGAAAATATTTGAAGTATATTTGTGAGAGTTTAAGTAATCTATAAGTTATAGGAATATCAAATTTTTCATTCCTAAACTTAGTCTCTATTCAAAAACATGTCATCAATTAAAGTAAGGAGTCAAATTGTACTTCTCATCTAGTCTATTAATTTACCCTGAGTCGTATGCACCCTCGTGACTGTGAAGTTGACTAAGGGTTCTTTAACATTAACTCCTATGCCTTATATTTATTTTTGGTGGGTTTTATTCCTCAATTTCATTAGGCTTTCTAATCTGCCCATGTAACGAGCCTTCAGTCGGTGACACCCAAACCGGACAGTTTTAGGGTACCAGGTGAGAAAACTCCATAAGGACTTAAACACTCGAGCAGACAAGGCCACGAAACCAAGGTTTTTATTTATAAGATGTACCCCTTTTAGGCGTGAATACTTATGATTCATGAGGCATAAATACCCAGCTTAATTAGAGGTTTTATATACACTTTTTTTTTCAAACTTATTTAATTATCTTTTGCATAAATACTAAGGCTTGCTTAGGCCAAAGCACCTAGCTAATCAATAATTAGATTCGTTTATATTTTTCATTTTTAATATATTTTTTTATAAGGCATAAGAGTCTCTGTTTTTAAACCCTAAGTGTGTAAGTGTATTTAGTGTGCATATTTCATCAAGGTAAACATCAAGACTAAATTACTTTCACAAATTTTCTTCCTAACCTAAACATTAAACAAGTCATCTTATTTTGACCAAGTGTAAGAAATCCTAATTATGATTTTCCTATTCCTTAAAATTGACTTAATTTCTTACAAAAAATATATAAAATATTGTTCTAACCTTTCAAAAAGTTTTTTTATATATATATATATACAAATTTTTTTTTCAAGTTATAGTAGTCATCATGTTAGAACCCTCCCCCACACTTATCTCATGCATTGTCCCCAATGTATGAAATAAATGTATACATGCATGAAATGAAATGTAAAAGAGGTGCATATATTATACAGAAATATGTACAACATCAAGTTTCTCCCACACCTAGATCTTTTTCGGTCTTATCCCTCTAGCTCTCTTCCCATCATTCCAATGGGTCCTTTTTATAGGGCACAGTGGGGAGGCCAATTATTTTGTCATTTTAGCTTTCTGCCTCCCCAGTCTCACTTTCTTTAGGTGTTTCTTCCTCATATTGCAACAATCATTATTCAAAAATTTGTCACCACCACCCTTCTCATTTGGAACTTCTTCATTATGAATGCCGAGGAATTCTAACTCAGTTTCATATATCTCCTTAAAGCTTAGGTCAACACTTTCCCCTAGAGATGTGCAATTAAACAAAAGATCCCTAGTTGGTTCATCCAAACACATGAGTTCTTCTTCGAAGAGGTTTTCAAAGAGTATGTCAATCGGAGGTTCTTGAATTATATCCTCATGCGATGCATTATTGGTTGGCTCATCGAAATTGAAGATATTTAAATCAATTTTCCCCTTTTTAAAGGGTACTCTAACATTAGGATCTTCGACATCAAGATAATCGCATTCATTTTTAAATAATTCATTAAGAAACAGCGACTCATCTTCTAGATCTTCACTTTCTTCATCACAATTGTTTTCAACAAAGTTCACCTCAAATGTTTGATCTCTTATCTTACGAGGTTATTTTTCTAGGTTGAAGACATTGACTTCTCTAGTCATGTCCCCAAAAGTTAACCTCAAGGATCCATTCCTACAATTGATGATGGCATTGGCAGTAGCAAGGAATGGTCGCCCTAGGATAACAGGAGTTTGAGCCCTATGATTTGAGTTAGACACAGGTTGTGTCTCAAGAACTATGAAATCAACAGGGTAAATAAACTCCCCAACCCGGATAAGG
Source organism: Agave tequilana (assembly GCA_038442645.1). NCBI lineage: Eukaryota > Viridiplantae > Streptophyta > Magnoliopsida > Asparagales > Asparagaceae > Agave > Agave tequilana. Next base: position 36,976 of record JAVJIF010018451.1, read on the forward strand.
ACATCATTAATCTCCCCTTTTGGAACCTTCATTGAACGGTCAGCCAGTTGGATAGTGACTCGAGTTGGACTAAGATCGCCCAACCCGAGTTATTGATAAACTGAGAATGGAAGCAAGTTGATACTTGCTCCCAAGTCAAGAAGTACACAACTAATCTCGGCTTGTCCTATTGTGCAGGCAATGGTTGGACTACCTGGATCCTTGTACTTGATAGGGATCGGACCCGATAGTAGCTTACTAATGTTAGTGGCTAAGAAGACCCTTTTAGGTACATTAGTTTTTCTCTTCTTGGTGCACATGTCCTTAAGAAACTTAGCATAAGATGGGACTTGTTGGATGGCATCAAGAAGTGGCACATTTTTCTTCACTTGATTAAAGATCTCAATTATCTTATCCATGTGTTGATTTTGCTTGTTTTTCAGCCTATTAGGAAATGGTGCTATAGGCTGGTGCACATGACTGGTTGACTTATCTTTTTTAGATTCATCAAATTTAGGAGGAGTGGGATTAGATGAGGTGGATGCTGAAGTGTGATTGTGCTGACTAGGATTAGGTGGTGTTGACACTTGGTTATCAACTTTCTTTCCCGACCTCAATGTATGAACAACATTACATTGATTCAATGACTGATCCTCAACCAAATGAGCTTGTTGTGAATTCCTAGGATTCATAATTGGTTGACTGGGCAAGGTGCCCTTTTGCCTCTCCTGTTGTGGATTGGCTAACTGGCTCATTTGACCCTCTAGCCTCTGTATTGTTTGCATGAGGGAATCTTGGTTCTTCATGTAACTTTCCATATTTCTCTCAAAATCAGTCATTCTCCTTTCGAGTTGAGAATTCTGGAAGGAAGATGGTGGAGCTTGGTTGGGAAAATTTTGTTGATAATTTGAAAAATTGTTGGGAGAATTGTGAGGGTGATTGGAAAAGTTGGGTTGATGATTGGAAGAATTATTGGAATGATGGAAGTGGTTTGCATGGTTTGACCATGGTTGGTCATTATTTTGTTGGCTCCATGAGAAATTTGGGTGATTTCTCCAGCCAGGATTGTACGTTGGAGCGTAAGGATCATTGTTCGGCCTTAAGAAGGCCGCATTCATCAGTTCAGAAAAATGTTGGTGAGCTTGAAATACAGGACACTCCTCAAACACATGATTCATGGCCTGACAGTAAGTACAACCCGGAGTTGAAAATTGGTTTGGGCTAACTTGATTGACTGGACTTGGTTCCTTAGTTTCTGAGCTTTCAGTCTTCTCGCTAGGTTAGCTAACTTAGCCTCGTTAGCTATGGATGATTCAATCGAATGAAGACCTCCTTTTGAAGAAATAGAGTTTGGATTTCTAGAGCTTTCATTAGTAGGTTCCCATTGGATGGTCTTTTCAGCTAGATTCTCATATAAATCTCATCCTTCATGCTCATCCTTCTGCAAGAATCCCCCTTGGCACATGCTTTCTAAGAGGGTCTTGGTCGAGTAGTCTAAACCGTCATAAAGAATTTGGCATTGTCGCCATTTCTCTATTCCATGATGAGGACATTGGACAAGGAGGTCTTTGAAGCGTTCAAAGTACCTCCAAAACGGTTCACTAGGTTCTTGCTTGAATTGCATGATATTTTTCCTAACGAGAGTGGTCTTGTGGATTGGATAGAATTTCTTCAAGAAGACCTTGATGAAACCATCCCAAGATGTGATAGAGCCGGCCGCTAAGCTGTAGAGCCATTTCTTGGCTAGGTCCTTAAGAGATCTCAACCTAATAGCATCATCTGCAAGGTGTGGGATTTTCATCATTAAGCATACTTTCTCAAATTCTCTTATGAAGAAATAAGCGTCTTCAGACTCTAAGCCATGGAATTTAGGGAGTGTATTGATAAACTGTGGCTTAAGCTCAAAGTTGTATTCACCAACCGATGGAAGTTGGATGCAGGATGGAAGTGATGTTCTAATGGGATAAAACCTATCCTGTAGAGATGTCGGTCGATCCATAACCGAATCTGGTCTTGTTTCGAACTTGGGTGGTGATGTGTTTCTAGTTAACCTAGATGAATTAGGGTTTCTTGACCACACTTGCATACACAAACACAATCACAAACAAGTTCACCAAAAGTCAAGAAAAGAAAACAACCAAGCCTAGTCTAAGGTAACCTTGGCCTAGACAACTCCTAACTGGTTGATTGTCCACTGGAGGTATAATGTAGACTTTGACCACAAGCTAATCAGCCAGGTCAGGGCAAGATTGGTGGGAGGTTATCCATCAAAGACGTTCCTTAATTAAGTAACCACCAATCTTCGGGCTTTCGGCCCTCAATCCCCTTCCTAGACACTGATTTGGCAGGAGTCAAATTCTAACACCTTCCCTCTTTAGGATAATCTCCTAGTGAGTTCGAGATGTCCCTAAGGCCAATGTCTATTAGATTTTACTTAGGCTTAGGTTGTGCGTGCTTGGAGATGGTTTGTGGGCTAAGGAAGGGTAATGACTTCCCACCTTATCTTGAATTGGGTTTAGCCCTTAGAGTTAATTGTGCAAAGTGTGCAAGATATAGAAAAGTAACATTCAAAAGCAAATATCACCCAAGAATGCTTCCTAAACTATATGCTATGCATACGTACCTTGTCTCCAGCTCTCTTCAACAGTAATTGTAAAGTAAACGTAATTAGACAAATGCCTAGAATGCAAGTCTAAATATTTTTTAAGCAATTACAATCACTCAAATTACTGTTGGAGTAAAACAGGGATGGTGGATAACAGAAATAGCAAAAATATAACATACAAAAACTTAAATTTTTGCGAGCAATATGTCCTGCAAAAAAGAGTTTTTAGTAGTCCAATAAATTTTTCAATTTTTGCAATGCAATTTCTTGAAATTCTGTTTCCTACTTTCGAGAGTAGGGGCACAGAATTTGCAAGTCTTCTCTTGCAAAGATTGAATGCTAGATCTGAATCTTTAAGTCCCTGAAACAACATACAAAACTTGTTAGAAAACAAATACACCGTTCCCTCCCCGACAACGGCACCAAAAATGGATTGCTAAAAAGAAAGGACAATCAAAGAGTTTAAGAATTTACCGTGTAGCTTGTGGCTAACGGGTCGTGTCCACGAGGAGGAATGTGATGGAAGCTTTTCGGTGAATCATTTAAAAACAAAGAATTGTGTTTGTTTGTTTTTTTTTGGAAAAGAGAATGGAAAGAAAGAGATGATTCAATGAGAAATTACAACTTTAGAAAAGGTTTTGGAGAAGGTGATTTAAAAAGTTCGAAGATTGTTTTGTTGATTATAATAATGAAGAAAATCTGAGCTCACTATCTCACTACTCAATTATTCATTCTTCTATTACAATCTTAAGTGCCTCAAAGTGATCATAGGCAAAACTTAAAGTTGATTTTTAAAAAGTTTGAAGTAAAGCACATAAGATGGTTGGAAGAGTATAGTCTTTTCTTCGAGAAATCGTTTAGAATTGAATATTAAATCATCAAGCGCGAAGAAGTAAGAATGAAGTAAAGACAATTCAAGAGACGTTCATGAAAGAAGTGAGAGTTTAACAATCCAAACACATCCTCATGTGCCTTCAAGAACACTTTCAAAAAGAAAGGCTTTAAGTAAGGCATACAAATGATTCATTGGGTCTTTTTCTTTTAAAAATAGAAGAGAAGAAGAACAATAGAGAGTTACAATAGAGAGCCCAGAAAACCGTTTTAGTTGCCCATGGAAAACGAAGAAGAAAGCATAGAAATAATGCAAACCATACCGTACTACAAGTGGAAGAAAACGCGGCTCGACTCTTGTATTGATGTCACTTTAATCTTCAAGTACAAGCACTCAATTCCTCTCTCTCACAAGTTTTGTTACTAGACTACAAATTAAAAAATAAGAATACAACTTTTGTGCTAGCTAACAAAGAACCTAAATCCTTAGAAAATAAACACAAATTCTAATCCTAGTCTTCACTCCATTTTCCTTTGCTGAAACCAGTATTTATAGGGAAAAATCAAAAGGGGGGATCTTCTGATTTGGTGATTTGTCCGTATCTTCTGCTGGTTTTCTTGTTTCTGCTCCAAATGTTGACGAAACAACCTTTGATTGTGTGGCTTAAACCGCTTGATTCAGGGAGGATTCTTCTCAACCTCTTGATATGCCAAGATTTTGCCCTGATTCCTTCATTTTGAATTTATTCTGAATTAAATCAGAATTTGGTGGGCTTTTGGGCTTGTTTCTCTTTTCTTTCTTTTAGCACTTGGGCCTACATTTAACAAAGAAAAATAAGACTTATTAATAGGATTTATTAGCTAAAAAGTATGGTAAGGTGACAATATAAATGCAATATATGTGACTAATCAAAAGCTCATCGTCAACCAGGTTCGCGGGGAGTATGAAATCTGACATGAAAACTTGGTGCGCTATCATAACGTGACCATTATCATGGAAAAAAGTTTGAAAACTTCTACACTGATAATGTACCACGGTGCATATGCAGATGCGCTGGTGTCACTCGCCGCTTCATTGACCCTTCCAGCCGGAGCCACGGAGAAAGTACTCGTCTATAGTCGCGATTTGTGCTGCTGTAAATTTGCCCTTGAAGACAGTAAAACTACAAGAGGAGACCTTCAAGTTAAAAAGGTTCTTAAGACTTCAATAAGTCTCGAGCCTAGGGATTGGCAATTCTCTTACATCGACTTCGTCTTATATGGCATATTGCCTGACGACCCCAAGGAGGCAGCTGGCATCAGAAGGAAAGCTCCTTGATTCTATTACAATGTGATCATCCAGACATTATACCGCCGATCGTATGATGGAATCCTGTTTTGACGCCTTTCAAACAAAGAGGCACGGGAAGCACTCAAAGAAGCTTATGATGGTATTTGCGGAGCTTACCAACCCAGACCCAAGTCGGAGACCGGCTCAGAAGACTTGGCTATTATTGGCCGAAGATGATCCCTGACGCCATCGCCTATGCCAAGAGATGTCATGCGTGTCAGATCCACGGTGTGTTCATCAAGTACTGGAGCGTCTTCATCTGAAATCCTCCTCATGGCCATTTTATATGTGGGGAATGTATGTTATTAGACCAATCAATCCTGCAATGTCCAGAGGACATCGATTCATCTTGGCTATAAAGGATTACTTCTTTAAATAGGCAAAAGTTATCCCCCTGAAGGAAGTAAAGACACCAAATCTGATCAAGTTCATCAAGCATCACGTGTTTCACAATTTCAGTGTACCTCGACGAATCGTCCACGATAACTGGCCTCAATTCGTCAGCCAAGCATTCCAATGATTCTGTAACAAATTTAGAATCCAAAGTATGTCATCAACGGCATACTATCCAGCCGCAATGTCCTTGCAGAAGCCTCCAACAAGGCTATTGTGAAGCTTCTGAAGAAATTTGTCTCGAAGAGTCAACGTAACTGGGATGACAAATTAGACAAATGCTTATGGGCTTACCGCATAACAGTGAGAACTCTGACAAAAGCCACGCCATTTTTCTTGGTATATGGATGTGAAGTTGTACTCATACTGGAGATGAAGATACTATCTCTTTGAGTTACCTTGACAACCCGGATGCTAGATGAGAAAAAACATCGACTGCGCCTCCAGGAGTTGGAAGCTTTAGACGACAAACGTCTCTAAGCCTAATAACAAATCAAGCTCTATCAAGCTCGGATCTCCAGAGCCTTTAATAAGAAAGTCAGAGAATGGATTTTCAAGAAAGGCGACGTTGTCTCAGCTATCAAGAGACCCATGGTTATGACACATAAGTGTCACGCCCGGCTTCCCAAAATACAGAGTACGGGTACATAACGATGGCCAGCAGATACTCACGAAGAGTGTAATCTCTTCTATGAATACCTTAAGTTGTCAATAATGAACAGGATAGCACACATATATGCATATATAACCAAGCATAAGGATAAAAACACATATATAAAACAAATAATCAAAAAAAGATCATCCACCATATCTGAATAAAACAAGTCAAGAAAAAAAAACTAAACTCACCAAAGAATAACTGAACCAGAATATGTTCTACGATCAGCTCTCTATACTGGCTTTCTGATCTAGATACTGAAAATAATAAAGGTCCGTCAGAAGCAGCAGACCAGCAAGAGTACAAGAAGGAAAAGAACAGTAAAAGAAAGAACATGAAAATGCAGTAACAGTACAAATACAGCATTGAAATAAGAAGTACGATACGTTTGGCAGTATCGAGAACTGAAAGTAATAACAATAATAGGAAAACTGAGATGATAGATCATATACAAGGAGGCTGTGCATGCATGGGTGACATGTATATAATGAATATGAGATGTCCTGGACGAGTAATTGTTGTGTAGTATAATCACAAAATCACAAGAACACAAGATCACAAAATAAAATAACATGGTAGGTTCAGGAACATTATGTAGTCAAGATAATGCATGTCATATAAGTCTCAAGTATCAGTATCATGAAAATATATGTCAGGTACTAGATTACTATATATGTTTAGCATTTTATTAACCTTATACTAATGCAACTATCCTATGTCCCATCGCACAAGACAGCTGTATATCAAACAAGTGATGTGTTAGTGGATCCTAATAGCAGGGAGAAACAGTTCACTGTACTCAGGTATCATGTAACATGTAATAACAGGTGCGCGCATAAATCTCAAAACACAAGAACACATGTGGCATCCAAACCCACAGGGGTCACCCTTCCAGCATACCTCCCTGATTTCTCCTGCTACCAGTCTCCCCCAATAACCCTGCCTTGGTTAATTTCATTAATCAATGCAAGTGCAAGACAATGTGTGACTCAGTATAACATGATCTGGACTTGGTATTGAGAATGTTAGTGTCAGATAGTTATTACAATGTGTACCAAGATCACGGGACAATGTAGACAGTGACAATAACAAATACAAAGTAGTACAAGTGATGTCAGATAAATGCAAAGTAGTGCAGGTGATGTCAGTGTCATGTAATCCAAAAGTCATAATAGTCATGATCATATGTCCATAGTCTAATAAGTATCCTTGAATAATTCCTCAGATTGTAATGATCAATTTCCTCGATTTATTTTCAGTATTAATAGGATCACTATATCATCTGACATTCATCCTCAAGATTTCATATCATAATTCTTAGTCGTGATAAGTATTAATTTCATGTCAATGAAATAGTGTACCAGATACTAGCAAACATGTCAATATAGGTTTATTGCGTGCATGAGCAATAACGAGATGCAGAACATGAAATGTAAGACAATGTAACTAGATCATGAAATAATACGAGAAACATAAGAATTGTCTGTATAATCGAGAAGTGAGTTTAACGAGATTTTGAGGCAATACTGGTGATAATGAATCACAGTATCAAGAATTAGGAGTTCAAAGATAATTTCAATAAAGTAGAAAAGTCAAAGAGAAGGGGATCGTGTACACTTGCCTGATGTCGTCAGAACTTGATCTCTCTTAACGGCAACCGGCACTGAGTAGGATTCGCGGCCTAAATATTGTGTGAATTAATTAGAGACTTGACATGTTCTTTATTCAGTGATAAGTTAAATGAGAATATAATGTTGAGTATTTATTAAATAAGGTATAGTTTTATTATAAATTTGGTTAGTTAACATTTTCAAATAATTTAATTTTCTGAAATTTAGCAACCATTTAAAAATATAATTTCACAATAAAGTACATGCATAAACTAATAAATTAATGTATAATATTTACATATTACTAAATTATGAATTTTACAATTTTTAGTGATATTTAGAAATTTATTGGCAATTTTTAAATAAACAATCATTAAATAATGATCATAAAGAATATTTAATTTTATGTTATTCTAAGTAATATTACACCCAAAATAATTTTGCAGAGTCCCAAATTTAATTGTGAATTTTTATGATTTTTTAGGAATTTTTTGAGTTTATTTCTAATTTTTTTGAAATTAAAATAAGCATAAAAATTAATAAAAATCTTAACGGGTCGATTTGCTACAGTAACGGGTCTGCTACAGTAATGGGTCTGCGTCTGCTCTGCTACAATGTCGGGTCAGGTCTGCTACAATAATATTGCTACAGTAAAATTTCTGTATTTTATTTACTTTTTCTTTTCTTTTTCTTTTTCTTTTTTGTATTGGGTCGAGTCGGGTCTGTAAAACAGATCCGAACTCAGGTCTGATAGCTAGCCTGGCCAGTCCTGGCCCAGGCCAACTCTCAGCCTGAGAGGCCGAGAGCTGGTGCTCCATTTTTTTAAATAAAAATCCTAAAAGCCCTAAAAAAATCATGATAAATACAAGTCATATCTTAGGTGTTCTACTTAATTTTATTGGGATTTTAGAATAAGTTTTTCATGGTGAAATTAGTGCTATTAACTAGCGTATACAACCTATTCAATGAAATGCCAAAGAGAACTAAAATCCACGAAAATGCAAAATAACTTACCCGAAACGCTGACCTTCAGTTTGAATCTTCTTCCCCTTGTCCAGCACTTTAAAGTCTTGGGTAGAAAGTAAGAGAGAAGAGGGAAAGAGAGATACTTGGATTTTTCAATGTGATTTAAGTAGGGATGAGAATGACAAAATTGCCTCTTATAAAGGCACCACCCATCCCCAAACAACCCCTGGGAGTCATGGGTACCTGGAGGGAGTAGTGAGTTCAGTTGTGGTGACTGGGATTGAGGGAGAGAAAGTGTGGGGGAGTTAGAGAGAGGGGGAGAAGTTGGAGAAGATGGAGTGAGTAAAAAGGATATTTAATAATTAGGCTTGGGCATAGTGATGGAAGCTTGGGAGTTGGGGGATTGGGTCTCTGGTTCAAAACTTGACAATAACAAAGATTTTCTCATTTTATTTTGCCAGAGTAAAGGATGAAGTAGAGAGAAGATTAAATAAAATTGGGTTGCTTCCTCAATCACACGTCAAATGTGGCCAACTTATAGAGGTTGAAAGATATGGGTGAGATGGTCACAGGTTCAAAGCTTGTTATCAACATTCAGGTTTTATTTTTTATATTTATTTTTTATTTAATTTTAATTGCAATTTATTATATAAATCAATATTTAATCATTATCTTATTGGATTAAACTCCTATTAATTAAGAAAAATCCTCAAAAATTCACAAAAATAGAAAATGTCATCCTGAATCTTGTTATGAAGTCAGATCCCTAAAATTATTCCCTGATTGCTAATTAAAAATCTCAAAGTCAGTTTGTGACACCGGCCGATCCCGAATTGAGATTCTTCTCCAATAATTCTCAAAAAATTTCAGAAAAATCAGAAAAATTCAAAATATTGGAAAATAATATCTTGAGCTGAAACAGCCTCAATTAACTATCAAGATGATTAAATTGGATATCATATACTAGTATTGACACACATACATTTGAAACCGAGGGTTATAATCTTACCCACCTTATAAAAAGAATTTCGTCCTCGAAATTCAGCAAGGCGTCGACATATGATCGAAGCATCTACAATAAGAGTTAGAATTGCCTTAGATTTGTAGTCGTGTCAATATGATATAACCCAATACCAAGTCAAACATGAGTCATGATCCAACGTATTCATCTGACAAGAGCATCACCATAAGTCGTAGATCAAATTGACTTCGCAAAATTCATAGTTGATTGTAATACCCGTATTTTGTAATACATGATAACTGTATTTTAATATGTATAAATATGTATTATTATTTTAAATATTGTTTATTACTTTATGTGTTAGGAATAGAATTATTATTAATCATATTAATCATTATGAATAAATTAAATTATTGTTAGTATTATTATTATTTGATCTTATTTTTCTTTTCCCCACCATTTTACAATTTTTCTTGAGCCCATGTTCTTATTACCATATAGCTTGTTCGGGCTACTTTGGGCTTAGCATATATACGTAAGGTATTCTCCTCGCGTATATACGTCGCCGACTCTCGTCGCGACTCCGATTCCGCGTATTTTGGGAAGCGGGGTGTGAGAAGATTTTTTTTGGTATCAGAGCCAGGTTTGACATAAAAAGAGGATCTGATTCTTACCTGTAACTTGAAACAAGTTATATTTACACTGTAATAAACATATACTATCCATATTATGATATTGAGTTTTCTTGAAAATTAACTGTCCTCTCTTTGAAAATCTATCTATTTGATCTTTTGGTATTCCTGATTTTAACTCTTTTCTAGAATGATCTTGGTTCCATCTTGATTCTCGTTCTCCTTCTCGATTCTATTTTCCGGTCTTATCTCTTGAAACCGGTTACTTCATGTTGAAGCTGCAGAGATCAGAGTGCGCAGCAGAAGCGTGATGGATTCATGATGCAGTGAGAAGTGATCGAAAGCTTGATATCTTCTCTCTTGATTTTGATATTTTATTCATTCCCCCGCTTTATTTAAATTTTGAGGACGAAAATTTTGTTAAGGTGGGTAGAATGTAATACCCGTATTTTGTAATACATGATAACTGTATTTTAATATGTATAAATATATATTATTATTTTAATTATTATTTATTACTTTATGTGTTAGGAATATGAATTGTTATTAATCATTTTAATCATTATGAATAAATTAAATTATTGTTATTTATATGTGATTAGTATTATTATCATTTGATCTTATTTTTCTTTTTCCCAAATTTTAGCAATTTTTCTTGAGCCCATGTGCCCATTACCATATAACTTGTTCGGGTTACTTTAGGCTTAGCGTATATATGTGGGGTATTCTGCTCGCGTACTTACGTTGCCGACTCTTGTCGCGACTCCGATTCAACATATTTTAGGAAGAGGGGCGTGACATTGATCATCCTTATTATTATTTTAGTCCTCCGATCCACTATAATCATTTTCATCTGATAAGATTACTTCCACCATTTATAGATCGATTCCTTAAGATCTATCTGTAACCATGCTCCACTGATATATTCTTTTAATTCTTTTGATCCACTATGATCACATCGAAAAAAATTTCAAATATCTCAATTACGTTACCATCCTTGTAACATTACTCTAAAATTAGATTATCTCTGAGGTCACTACATAATTCTCAATTAATGGTCGCCCTGATTGTTAATTCCTAAAAATCATTAGATTCCCAAAAATCTCAAATCCTCGAGTATATGTGTTATACTCGACCACAGTATCACAGTAACACAACTTCAGATCACATGGCAACTATTGGAAGATCATTAGTCAAGATAGCAGTCACTAATAGAAACTCTCACTCAATAGTCAGTAATTATAAGTCCTCAAAAAATGTGCCAATGATATTGATTAGTTTTTGTCTCAACCCTCAATATATCTTTCAGATTGATCATTATATTCTTACTTTAGATCCTAAAGTTTTAGTTTTAAATTCATTGATCTTCATAAGAAGCCAAATATATCTATCTATTTGTTTCATCCATAATTCCTCAATCAAAAGATCATAGGATTCTCAGATTATCAAAGTATTCTAATTACCATGTTTTTAAGAGTCATAGGATTAAATTTAAAACTTTAAAGTATGTTAGATATTCTTAAAATATTACTTAGATCTAAAAACTTCAAGATTCTAAACCTCAAAACTAAATCCAAGCAATCTGATCCAAGGTATAGTCATATTTTGCCCAAGGCAATAGTTTCATTTATTGATCTGATTATTACTCCAAGATCTATACCCTTAAATCCAATATATTGATGTAATTTGATCACTATCATAATTTTTTTCCTTAAGTCCTTCATCTTACTGTGATTCTCCAGTAGACATAAATCTCCAAGTTTCAGATCCAAAATTTCCCATAAAATTAATTGCAAAATAAATCAATAATGACCCTCTCAATTATTCTTCTTCGTCCAAATAATTTGGTCAAATCCTCAATATATCTATTATCAATCTAAATCAAGAATAGTCTAACCAGACATAATCAAGTGGGACAAAGAAGGTACAATGGCTATATGGATAGAAAGGTCACATCAGGGTGATGGTTCAAGGATTCTCAGGGATCGATTGTACAAGTACAAAGTCAAGTGACTGTTTATTCAGATAATTTCGTAGATGATTATCATATATGTGGCCTGACTGTATATATGGCAAATAACTAACTTGGCTCTGATACCAATAAAATCATGTTACGCCCCGCTTCCCAAAATATAGAGTACGAGTACGTGACGATGGCCAACAAATATTCACGAAGAGTGTAATCTCTTCCATGAATACCTTAAGCTGTCAATAATGAGTACGATAGCACACATATATGCATATACAACCAAGTATAGGGATAAAAGCAAATATATGAAACACAAAATCATAAACAATATCATCCACCATATCTGAATAAGACAAGTCAAGAAAAGAAACTGAACTCACCGAAGAACAACTGAACCAGAATATATTCTACGATCAGCTTTCTATCTCGGCTTTCTGATCTAGATACTAAAAAATAATAAAGGTCCATCAGAAGCGGACCAGCAAGAGTACATGAAGGAAAAGAACAACAAAAGAGAGAATATGAAAATACAATAAGAGTACAAGTAGGGCATTGAAACAAGAAGTATGATATGTTTGGCCGTATCGAGAACTGAAAGTAATAACAATAACAAAAAAATTGAGACGATAGATCATGTACTAGGAGACCGTGCTGCATGATGCGACATGTATGTAATGAATATAAGATGTCCTGGACGAGTAACTGTTGTGTAGTATAATCACAAGATCACAAGAACATGAGATCACAAGATAAAATAACATGGTAGGTTCAGGAACATTATGTAGTCAAGATGATGCATGTCATATAAGTCTCAAGTATCAGTATCAAGAAAATATATGTCAGGTACTAGATCACTGAAGACAATGCAGGATATGATGCAAGTGTATATGTCAAGCATTTTATTAACTTTATACTATTGCAACTATCTAGTACCCCATCCCACAGGATAGCTGCATATCAAACAAGTGATGAGTTAGTGGTGTTGGCCCAGAGGTCCTTCACTTTAGTTTCGATGATGACGAATTTATGAAGGTTAGTTTGCTAATGATCTTGTATTTAATAAGTTTCAAATATTGATTAAGATCTTAGTAGGTGATTAGCTTCAAAAAAGGATTCAAAGCTAGTTTTGGAGCTAACACATGATGAGTCAAGAGCTCACGCGTCAAGATAACATCTAGCACTCGGTTGGAGTCAAGCTTATTTAGATCATGTTTGGATCGAGTCGCTTGGAGAAAGAGTTCTACAAGAAGACTTGTTTAGTTTAGTTATATTTTTAGATTTTGTGTAAGGATAGCTTAGTCTTGATATGCTCAAGTTCACACACACAAGTTAAAATAGTTTTGGTTTCAGTTTAACCGTTTTTGAAATTTCAAGAACATATCATTTGTTTCATGAATAGATTTCATCTAAAGTAGTTTACATGGTTTATATGTATAGTGAATTCATCCATATACATTGTTTAGTTCATGATGTCTAAAAACTTACTTTGATGTATATCTAGTTCATGGTTTCAAGTTTTGTTTTTAACAAAACTTAGTTTTAGAATTTTATGTCAAAAACATAGATATATCGTTTATATGTGTATTGGATTCTATCCATACACAATATACTTGAAAAATGTTTCTATATTATATTTTTATATTTATACAAGTTTTGGAGAAAACGGATTTTCATTTCAAAATTCAAGTTTTGGAAAATACCATTTTTGATTTAAAGCTTAATTTCTATATAACAAAAATAGTTCAAACTGTTTCTAATATGGGTTGATCTTTGATCAAACGTATTTGTATTTCAAGTGTTTACATGAATTTATTTTTGTGGATTTTATGTGATTTTAAGGGATTTTATAGGAGTTAAAAAGACCAGTTTTCAAACCCTAAATCCCAGTCTGTGACTGCTGGCAGTCGACCGACTGGTTAACCAAACCAGAGCTCGGTCGATCGGGCGGTCGACCAATATGCATAGATACGTGCACATAGCCTTGGCCTTGGTCCGATCGACTGATCGGCAAAAAGCAAGTACTAAAATAAGAGAAGGAAGTGTGGGTCAAAGTTACTGCTTTTGCGATTCTTCCGTAGTAGCGAAGTGGCTATACGGGTCGTATCCACAAGGAGGGAGAGCGATGGAAGCTTGTTGCGGCTTTTATGTTCAAGAAAAGAGAATGTTCCTGTTTCCAAATAAAGAATTGAAAAGTGAAAACAAGTTGTTTCAAGAATTGTTGGAAAATATTTTGGTGGTTTGTAAAAGTGAGTTTTTCTTAATGGTAAAAACGCATGGCTAACTTTTTACTAATTGCTCCCACTAATCCCTAACTTCTTGAAGATGTGCCTCCCGATGGATCATAGGCAAGCTTACCCCTTATGCAATGGAACTATTCACGTGGAAATCGAGTGAAAGTTCTTCCTATAACTTCGCTTCACACGGTAAAAACTCGGACATTCCCGTATCAAGATCCATTAGAAGGCGAGAATACGGGAAGATACGAGTGCACTAATGGTATCGGCAAAGTTAAAAGGAAAGTCTCTAACTTACAACAACAAGCAAAGTACAAAACTTATAGATCATCAAAAAACTATTTAAGGATAAAATATAAGAAGGTAAATACTTGTAGGTAAGTTAGAGTTAGAACCCTCGTCTTTAAGATGTCATAGCTCTCGTTTGCACAAGGCTTGTTGACACTATTAACTCATGCGGGTTATCAATTAAGTAGTTAAAGATTAGTGGGTTAGTAGTTAGTTAGCCATGCTATGGAGGAGTTAGTTACACATGGTGAAGAAAAGAATAACAAAAGAAAGAGATAAAGAGAAGGAGTTACACTAAAGCAAGAATGTAAAAGCAAACGCAAGCAAATGAAAACAACTAGTAAATGGAAAGATGAAAGAGAAGTAATTACTTGTATTAACTTGTCACCTTCCAATACAACTTGTACACACTCTCTCTCTTTCACTCTAATGGCTAAAGGTAGAACTAGAACTAGAAGAAGAAGAAGAACAACAACTACAAACAAAAGATCAAACTACACAACTTGCTCTCTGGATTCGTCCCAACTGAAGAACCCAGGAGGGGTTTTATAGGAATCAGGGACTAGGGGGCCAGGGGACAAACCATGGCCCAAAACGTGGCGCGCCGCGCGCCCACATGGCCGCGAAAACGTGGCATTTGCCGCGTTTCCGCGGTAGTACTTTGGCGGCGCGCGCAGCGCCGCCTGCTGTGCGCCACCTGGTTGTCCCCCTGTCTGCTGGATTCCCGGTTTCTAGTTTTATACTTCTGGTTTTGACGAAACCAGCCTCTTAAGTCAATGACTATCTTTTAGGCCTTTTAATCACCAAATAAATGGTGATTTAGATCTTCTTCTTCATTTGCCCACCATGGACCTAGGATCAAGCAAGCAAGGTTTTATTAGTAGAACTTTACATGAAATAAATATGAGAATGTGATGAAAATTATGTAAAATTAGAGACTAATCACACCCCCACACTTATCTTTTTGCTCGTCCCGAGCAAAACAAAAATAAGAAAATTATTATACCACTTTCACAGGTGACGCGATTGCACTGAGCATGTGCAACAAGCCTTTAAACCTCTAAGTTTCCCCTAAAGGAGGAGTGTTGTCTCCTGAGGGTTTTCAGCGGATTGCACCCACAAAATCCAGTAAGTAAAGAAGTAAGTTGTTTAGAAAGAAATATATATATATATATATATATATATATATATATATATATATATATATATATATATATATATATATATATATATATATATATATGAAAAAGAACTTTCAATCATCTAAATAAAAATGACCAAATGATGTAGGAATTAGGTTTAACCGTCATAAGTCCTCTTATACTTTAGCCTTCATAAAAGAAGAAATTATGATTTTTTTTCATTAAATTTAGAAAGGATCTTGTACTTCTAACTCATTCTTTTATTTTGCTTTAGATAGATATGCATAATGTGTAAGTGTGATGTGCTTGAGATTTTTCAACTCAACTTTGAATATTATTTTATTAATATTTACTTATTATTCCTGGTTCCATTAGGCTTTCTACTTCACTTATGTAGCACATATCAAACCGATGACTCCCAAACCAGATGCTCTTAGGGCACCAGGCGGAAAAACACCCTTCAGGTCAAATATGTAAGTGGAGTAGGCCACGAAATCAAGATTTATTTATATATAATTTTTTTTTGGCGTGAGTAATTATGCTTCTTGAGGCACAATTATCCAGCTTTTTCTTTTCTCCTCTTTTTTTTGGCGTGAATAATCATGCTTCTTGAGGCACAATTATTCAGCTTTTTTTTTAATTTTATTTTCAGGAGTTGTGTCTCTAAATCCCAAGCATGTGTGTGTGAATTATGCATATTCTACTAAGGCTAAATAAAAGGTATGAGTTATTTTCCTTATCCCTCCTATCCTTTTAGTCAAACCACTCTTTCTTGTTTACTTAGGCAAAAATAAAGATTTATTACTAAGGTTCCCGTAATTCCTACAGTCTTTTGGTATTTTTATAAAGAGTATGAAATTTCTTTTCAATCTAAGAGAATTTTTTTTTTTGGAAGAAGGAAGAAAGAAGAAAAAGAAAAAGAAAAAGTGTTAGCACCCCCCACACCTATCTAATGCATTGTCCTCAATGAATGCAGATGGAAATGCAAATGCAATAAATAGGGGGAAGGAAGGATGTTACCGTCTTCGGGGACTCGGGCCGGCCAAGTGCGAATAAGCGAAAGAATGTACACGGGGTAAGCATATAAACAATTTTCTTTTTTTTTTTATTTTTTATTTGTGGGGGTTAGGTGTATGACGGGGCAAAAAGAGTCAGCATACTATTATCTGGAATCATCGGCTCAGTGGTCAAGAAGGGCTTCAGTCTTTATCCATTCACTTTAAATTCCGTGTTATTTTTAGGGTCTTCAATGAGCACAGCACCGTGTGGGAAAACAGTGCGCACGATAATTGTCCCGACCAACGAGTTTTCAGCTTCCCCGCGAAAATATGAAGCCTAGAGTTGTACAGCAGAACCCTATCTCCCGGTGCAAAGATTTTCCGGGTTATGATTTAGTTATGAAAAAGTTTGGTCCTGCTCTTGGTGATTCGTGCATTCTCATAAGCTTCATTCCGTATCTCCTCTAATTCTGAAATCTGCAGTTTCCTAAGTTCACCGGCCTTGGTCAAATCAAAGTTGAGTTGCTTAATTGCCCAGAGGGCCCTGTGTTCTAACTCTACTGGCAGATGACAGGCTTTGCCAAACACGATTCTATAAGGAGACATCCCCAGAACTGTCTTAAATGCGGTGCGGTAAGCCCACAATGCATCATTGAGCTTAACCGACCAATCCTTTCGGTTCTGTCCGACAGTCTTTTCCAAAATGAGCTTGATCTGTCGGTTGGTGACTTCAACCTGCCCATTTGTCTGGGGATGATACGGGGTCGATAACTTGTGATTGATGGAATATTTTCGCATCAGAGCTTCAAAAACTCTGTTGCAGAAATGCGATCCATTATCACTAATTATCGCTCTAGGGGTGCCAAACCGGGAAAAGATGTTTTCTTTGAGAAATTTGACAACCACTTTGTTGTCATTCGTCTTGGTTGGCACAGCTTCTACCCACTTAGAGACATAATCGACAGCAACCAAAATGAATTGGTTGCCGAAGGAGTTGGGGAATGGCCCCATGAAATCGATGCCCCAAACATCAAAAATTTCAACTTCAAGGATTGGGTTCTGGGGCATCATGTCTCTTCTAGAAATTTTCCCGATCTTCTGACAGTTTGCACATGACTTGCAAAAATGATATGAGTCTTTAAACAAAGTGGGCCAGTAGAACCCACTTTATAGAACCTTCTCGGCAGTCTTGCGGGGACCGAAGTGTCCTCCGCATGCAAGGTCATGGCAAAAGCTGAGCACACTCCTTTGTTCCTCCTCGGGTATGCATCGTCTAATTATTTGGTCGGGACAATACTTAAAAAGATACGGTTCTTCCCAGAAGAAGTACCGTACTTAGGCAAAGAAGCGGTATTTGTCTTGCTTTGTCCTGTCAGCGGGTAATTGTCCTATGGCCAGGTAATTAACGATGTCAGCATACCATGGTTCCTGAAGAATGGCTAGGATGTGCTCGTCTGGGAAATCCTCGTTGATCGGAGCTTGGATGGTTGGTTCATTCGGAATTCGTGAAAGATGATCAGCAACCACATTTTCTATACCTCTTTTATCCCGAATTTCTAAGTCAAATTCTTGCAGCAAAAGGATTCACCGAATCAGTCGGGCTTTTGCATCCTTCTTGGTCATGAGGTATTTCAGAGCCGAGTGATCCGTGAAAATCACCGTTTTCGAACCTAACAAGTAGGGCCGGAATTTTTCTAACGCAAAGACAACGGCCAAGAATTCCTTCTCAGTCGTTGTATAATTCTGTTGGGCGTCATTCAAGGTCCTACTCGAATAGTAAATCACGTGATGCCTATTATCGATGCGCTGTCCTAGAACAGCGCCAATAACAGAATCAGATGCATCACACATGATTTCGAATGGCTGGGCCCAATTAGGAGCAGAAATGATAGGTGCAGAAATCAGTTCTTGCTTAAGCTTCCCCCATGACTTGAAACATTCATCGTTGAAATCAAAGGGCACGTCCTTAGCGAGCAGGTTAGTTAAGGGCCTCGCAATTTTGCTAAAGTCCTTAATGAACCGTCGGTAGAATCCAGCATGCCCTAAAAAGGATCTAATATCCTTGATGCTTTTGGGGGGTGGAAGTTTAGCAATCACTTCTACCTTAACTTTATCTACTTCTATGCCTCTCCTCGAAATCTCATGGCCCAAGACAATCCCTTGTCTCACCATAAAGTGGCATTTTTCCCAGTTTTGAGTTAGGTTCTTCTCAATGCATCTTTGTAGCACTAACTTTAAGTGATGAAGACACAGATCAAATGAATCTCCGTAGATGGAGAAGTCATCCATGAAAATCTCAAGAAAACGTTCCACCATATCATAGAATAAACTAAGCATGCACCGTTGGAACGTTGCAGGAGCATTGCACAATCCAAAAGGCATGCGCCGATAAGAAAAGGTTCTGAATGGGCAGGTGAACGTCGTCTTTTCCTGGTCTTCTGCAGCAATGGGGATTTGATTGTATCCCGAGTACCCATCCAGAAGCAGTAGTACTCATGTCCAGCCAAACGCTCAAGCATTTGGTCGATGAAGGGTAGCGGGAAATGGTCTTTACGGGTAGCAGCATTCAACTTCCTGTAGTCGATACAAACACGAACCTTGGTAGGCAATCTTGTTTGTACCAACTCTTTTTCCTCATTTTCTACTACCGTAAAGCCAGCCTTCTTTGGGACCACATGAACCGGGCTAACCCATTGGCTATCAGAAATGGGATAAATGTTCTTTATCCCATTATCTAATAATTTCAGAATTTCAGCCTTCACTGCCTCTTGCATGAGAGGGTTAAGCCTGCGTTGTGGGTCCCTCCTAGGGATTGCTTCATCGACTAAATGGATTCTGTGTTGTACTATGGCTGGACTTATTCCCTTGATGTCTTTCATCGTCCATCCAATGGCTTCCCTATGTCTTTTCAGAATAGACATTAAGCTGTCCTCTTGTTGCTCAGTCAGGTGGGATGCTATGATGACTGGCAAGGTGTCCTTTCCGCCCAGGTAGGCGTACTTGAGATGTTCAGGCAGGGCTTTCAACTCTAGGGAAGGTGTTGCTTTATTGGAGGGAATCTCTGGGCTTTCGATCCTAAGATGGGGTATACTGGGGCTTGATGCCCAATCCACAGCTGAATCCACGATCTGGTCTAGATTAAAATCCTCAGCCTCCAGATCAAACTCTGCCTCAGCTTCTATCTCCATGCATTCCTCATGTTCACTGGTCAGGTTTTCAATATAATTGACCTCAAATGTCTGATCATTGACATCCCTAGGTTGTCTTCCAAGATTGAAGACATTGACTTCCTTCGTCATGTCTCCAAAAGTTAATCGCATGGACCCGTTCCTACAGTTGATTATGGCATTGGCTGTAGTAAGGAATGGGCGCCCTAAGATGACGGGAGTTTGAGATCTAAGATTGGACACAGGTTGGGTCTCAAGCACAATGAAGTCAACGGGGTAAATGAAATCCCCGACCCGGATGAGGACATCTGTGATTTCCCCCTTTGGGATCTTCACAGATCGGTCAGCTAGCTGAATGGTGACTCGAGTTGGGCTTAGCTCACCCAACCCAAGTTGCTGGTATACTGAGAGAGGTAGCAAGTTGATACTTGCTCCCAGGTCAAGAAGCGCTCTACTGATTTCGGTCTGTCCTATGGTGCAGGAAATGGTGGGACATTCGGGATCCTTGTATTTCACCGGAATGGGACCAGACAGAATTTCGCTTATGTTAGTGGCCAAGAAAACTTTCTTGGGCACATTGGTCTTTCTCTTCTTAGTACACATATCCTTCAAAAATTTGGCATAAGCCGGGACTTGTTGGATAGCGTCTAGAAGTGGCACATTTAACTTAACCTGGTTGAACATCTCTAGCATTTTCTCCATGTGCATATTTTTATTATTGTTCTTAAGCCTATCGGGAAAGGGTGCTATAGGCTTGTGAACTTGTTCAGCAGCTTTGTCCTCATCAGATGTCTGTGGAGCGGATTGGGAGGAACTAGCAGAGGTGGAGGCTTGAGTGGGATCAGGATGGACTGGACTCTTCTGCTGGTAGACCTGGTTGTCTACCTTCTTTCCAGATCTCAGTGTGTGAACAGCATTACACTGGTTAATTGATGGATCCTGAACTTCATATGCTTGGTTAAAGGTTTTTGGGTTAACTAATGGCTGACTAGGCAAAGTACCCTTAGGTCTTTCACTTAGGGAGCTAGCTAACTGGCTCATCTGCAATTCCAACCTTGATATGGCCTGTGAATGACTATTCAGAGTTTGTCCCTGGTTCTGCATGAAAGCAGCCTGGGACTTAATGAAAGCCTCTATGCTCTCCTCCAATATACTGGTTTTCTTTTCCATTAGAGAGCCTTGGGAGGAGGAAGATGGGGCTTGACTGGGAAAAGGTGGTGGAGGAGCAGGATGGTGAAAGTTGTTGGAAAAATTAGGTCTGGGAGGATTGTTTGGGCCCAAAAGAAATTTGGATGATTCCTCCAGCCGGGATTGTAGGTCTGCGAGTAGGGGTTGTGAGGCGGCCGTGAGCAAGCCGCGTTCATGTGTTCCGGTGGCACTTACTAGGCATGAAAAACAGGACACTCTTCAAAGACATGGTTCAGTGCCTGACAATATGAACAACCCGGATTGTGAATTGGTGGTGGGTTGATCTGGTTGACACTAGCAGGCTCTTTTGTTCTAGAGCCTCTATCCTTCTCATCAGGGTAGCAATCTTAGCCTCGACAGCTATGGATAATTCTAGAGATAGGAGCCCTCCTCTTGAAGCTATAGATTATGAATTCCTAGGTTTTTTCGAGGCTGGCTCCCATTACAGGGTTTTCTCCGCTATGTCCTCAAATAAATCCCAACCCTGATTCTCATCCTTCAGCAAGAACCCTCCCTGACACATCGTTTCTAACAGGGTCTTAGTTTGATAATCTAGACCATCGTAGAGAATCTGGCATTGACGCCATTTCTCCATGCCATGATGAGGGCACTGAGCGAGGAGATCTTTGAATCGCTCAAAGTATCTCCAAAATGGTTCGCTCGGGTCTTGCTTAAACTGCATGATGTTCTTCCTAATGAGGGCAGTTTTGTGAATTGGGTAGAATTTCTTCAAGAAGGCCTTGACGAAATCATCCCAGGTCGTGACTGAATCTGCTGCCAAGCTGTACAACCACTTCTTAGCTAGGTCCTTTAGGGAAAAAGGGATGAAACGTAACCTAACGGCATCGTCTCCTAGCTGGGGTATACGCATCATAAGGCATACGTCTTCAAATTCCCTAATAAAGAAGTATGCGTCCTCTGATTCTAAACCATGAAATTTGGGAAGAGTGTTAATGAATTGTGGCTTTAACTCAAAATTATTACCGTTTGCTTCAGGAAGTTTTATGCAAGATGGAAGTGAAGTTCTGATCGGGTAAAATCTATCCTGAAGTGACGCCATCACCGGTTCTGGATGCAAGGGTAGAGAAGAGTTTCTTGTTAATCTGGAAGTTGATGGATCTCTCACCCACTCTTGCATGCAGCACACCACAAACAACGTGAAAACAACAAACAATCAAAAAAGAACAAAAAAAACAAACAAAAGAAAGAAAAACAACCACA
This sequence comes from Agave tequilana, assembly GCA_038442645.1. Classification (NCBI taxonomy): domain Eukaryota; kingdom Viridiplantae; phylum Streptophyta; class Magnoliopsida; order Asparagales; family Asparagaceae; genus Agave; species Agave tequilana. The sequence goes on from JAVJIF010018451.1 coordinate 59,148, forward strand.
AGCCTTAGTCTAAGGTACCTGGACCTAGACGACTCCTAACTGGTCGATTCTCCGGGGAAGGTTGTTGCAGGAACTTGACTACAAGCTAATCGGTCAGGAAAGGGCAAAGCTCGGGGGAGGTATCCGGGCGGAGCCACGGGCCTAATTACGCCAAACCACGGAGCTTTCGAGGCTTTACCTCTCAATCCACTTTCCTTAGACACCGATTTTGCAAGAGTATAGTTCTTACAATTTTCAACCTCGGTTAATCTCTTAGTGAGTCCGAGATGTCCCTAGGGCCAACGTCTATTAATTTTTAGTTAAGGTTTGAGAAAATGTGAGTGCACTTGGACATGATTTTTGGGCTAAGGAAGGGTGATGAAATCCCTACCTTATCTTGTTTATTTGGGTTTTGCCCTTAAAGTCAATTGTGCAAGTGTACAGTTTATTCACAACAAAGTAACACTCAAAGCGGTAAATCACTTCAAAATGTTGGTCCTATTCTATATGAATGCACACGTACCTTGTCTCCAGCACTCTTCAACAGAAATTGAAATGAATTGAAATAGACACGTGCCCTAAATGTAAAAGTCTAATCCAAATTTCAATTAAGCAACAAGTGAATTTCTGTTGAATTTATTACACATGCATATGGTGAGGCATCCAAGGAAACTAGAAATTTAGAAAGCAATTTTTTTTTAGCGGCGCTCAGCAACCCTGCAAGCGAGTTTGTTAGTACTTCAATCGGAAAAACTCGCTTTTACACGAATTTTTCTGAGGGCAAATAAATCCTCGCGCAATGTCCTTGGCCACCTCTTTTGCTTCCCGTGATGGTAAGCTCCTTGGTTCTTCTCCTACACACAAAAATAAAGAACAATCTTTAGTAGTGAACAATATAGCCGTTCCCTCCCCAGCAACGGTGCCAAAATTTGATCGGCAAAAAGCAAGTACTAAAATAAGAGAAGAAAGTGTGGGTCGAAGTTACTGCTTTTGCGATTCTTCCGTAGTAGCAAAGTGACTATACGGGTCGTATCCACAAGGAGGGAGAGCGATGGAAGCTTGATGCGGCTTTTATGTTCAAGAAAAGAGAATGTTCTTATTTCCAAATAAAGAATTGAAAAGTGAAAACAAGTTGTTTCAAGAATTGTTGGAAAATCTTTTGGTGGTTTGTAAAAGTGAGTTTTTCTTAATGGTAAAAATGCATGGCTAACTTTCTACTAATTTCTCCCACTAATCCCTAACTTCTTGAAGATGTGCCTCACGATGGATCATAGGCAAGCTTACCCCTTATGCAATGGAACTATTCATGTGGAAATCGAGTGAAAGTTCTTCCTATAACTTCGCTTCACACGGTAAAAACTCGGACATTACCGTATCAAGATCCATTAGAAGGCGAGAATACGGGAAGACATGAGTGCACTAATGGTATCGGCAAAGTTAAAAGGAAAGTCTCTAACTTACAACAACAAGCAAAGTACAAAACTTATAGATCATCAAAAAACTATTTAAGGATGAAATATAAGAAGGTAAATACTTGTAGGTAAGTTAAAGTTAGAACCCTCATCTTTAAGATGTCATAGCTCTCGTTTGCACAAGGCTTGTTGACACTATTGACTCATGCGGGTTATCAATTAAGTAGTTAAAGATTAGTGGGTTAGTAGTTAGTTAGCCATGCTATGGAGGAGTTAGTTACACATGGTGAAGAAAAGAACAACAAAAGAAAAGAGATAAAGAGAAGGAGTTACACTAAAGCAAGAATGTAAAAGCAAATGCAAGCAAATGAAAACAACTAGTAAATGGAAAGAAGAAAGAGAAGTAATTACTTGTATTAACTTGTCACCTTCCAATACAACTTGTACACACTCTCTCTCTTTCACTCTAATGGCTAAAGCTAGAACTAGAACTAGAAGAAGAAGAACAACAACAACTACAAACAAAAGATCAAACTACACAACTTGCTCTCTGGATTCGTCCCAACTGAAGAACCCAGGAGGGGTTTTATAGGCATCAGGGACTAGGGGGCCAGGGGACAAACCCTGGCCCAAAACTTGGCGCGTCGCGCGCCCACATGGCCGCGGAAACGTGGCATTTGCCGCGTTTCCGCGGCAGTACTTTGGCGGCGCGCGCAGCGCCGCCTGCTGTGCGCCGCCTGGTTGTCCCCCTGTCTACTGGATTCCCGATTTCTGGTTTTATACTTCTGGTTTTGACGAAACTAGCCTCTTAAGTCAATGACTATCTTTTATGCCTTTTAATCACCAAATAAATGGTGATTTAGATCTTCTTCTTCATTTGCCCACCATGGACCTAGGATCAAGCAAGCAAGGTTTTATTAGTAGAATTTTATATGAAATAAATATGAGAATGTGATGAAAATTATGCAAACTTAGAGACTAATCATCGACCGGACAGTCGACCGATCCAGAGAGCTTGCTCTCTGGATCTGGCCCCGGTCTACCGACCAGGGAGTTCACTCTCTGGTTCTGGCCTCGGTCGACCGGGTGGTCGATTGCTAGGCATGTTTGCCTAGGGTGGCCAACTGGGTGGTCGACCCCAATGGTCTGAAATTTGGCCGTTGGCCGGTCCACCAGGCGGTCGCCGACAAGTTAGTTTTGACCTGATCTGGACCCCAACATCTATATTTTCATACCGTATAAATTTGAGTCTTTGGGGGCTGTTTCTTCTAAGATTTTGAGAGCAATTTTTCTCACCTTCTCAAATGTTTTTAACAAATTTTTTAAAAGAGTTTTTGTGCCAAAATTCTCCATCTTTATTTGTTTTCAAATCTTTGAAAAATCAAAGAAATCAAGTCTTTGAGAATTCTATTTTGTTCTTCATTTTATATATTCATCAAGAAATTTTTTTCAAGTCTTTTCTTTGTTTTATTTTCAAATACTTTATTTTCTAACATACTTGAGCTATCATCTCAAATCTATCTTTTGGATCTTTGTATTGTGATAAAATTATTTGTGATCTTTCATGATCACCTAAAGAGATTGTTTGTGATTTTTGTGATCACCAAGTGTATTTTATTTGCTTTATGCTTGGCTAGGTTCCCACCTTTTGTATAGAGGTTTGTGTATTAAGAGAGGAGTTGTGTACTCCCGTGTAGAGTTGTAATTTCTCAGTGGAGATCCCTTTGTGGAAGGTCCTGTGTGGAGATAGTCGAAATCCTTCTGTGTGAAGGCAGGGACGTAGAGTAGTGTCTCAAACCTCGAAACATATCTTGGTGTTTGCGTTTGATCCACTATCTCTCAACTCTATCTCTTTTTATATCTAGCATTACTTTACATTGTTCATATTCATATGCTAGATATAGTTTGTGTATACCCACACTTGTGTTCAACCAAGAGAGCTTATTAAAACACCTCAACTCTTAGTCTAGAGGAATCTAGAGGAGTAGTTCCAGAGTCCTTCACGGAAAAATTCAGGCTCACTCTTGGTTACACATAATGTCTTTGCAATTAAGTTTTTTTTAATTCCGCATCATTTGCCCTAGATTAGCTAGTACACCTATTCACCCCCCTCTAGGTGTATTTCAATTGGTATCAGAGCCTACACTCCTGATATTCGGTTAACCACTTAGAAGTGAGATCCTTGGATTGATAATCTAGATTTGCATTTACGTACATATTATTTGTACACTCATGGATATCCTTACCCCTCCCATGTATGATGTTTCCAACATTGATATGTTGAAGTTTAAGATGAGTGTATATCTTAAAGCCCTATGATTGCATGTTTATCTTACCACTATCAAGAAATCTTATCTTTGTAATGACAAGCATATAAGGGATAATGCACAAATCTTAGATGCATTAAAGCATACACTAAGCAAAGATCATTAATGATTGATTTCTCATTGTGATTTCGCTTTTCAAGTATAGAACACATTGACTTCTCCCAATGTGCAAATGGCACATGTTTTGGAGAAGAAATCTAGTGGATATGAGTCTAACCAAACTTGCTTCATGGTCCAAGGGATTAACTCCCTTGAGGTAATTTCAGACACTCAACTGGATGATTATGTTATTTCTTCATGTAATGATAATGTTATGGATGCACATGCTTTAAATGAAAAACTTTCATTATTTTATGAAAACTTTCTAGAAAACTACAAACTTTTGAAAAAAAAAATTTAAATTAAAAGAAGAAAGTACAAATTTGTTTTTTAAACTTGATGTGGTTTTGCAAGAGAAGGTTAAGGTTTCAAATGAATGGGACTCATTGAAATCCCAACTTGACTTTGCCTTAAAAGAAAATAAATTTTTGGAAAATAAAAATAATTTTGATGTTGTTTTGAAGAAAAATGAGATTTCATCTTTAAAACTTGATTTTGTTTTAAAAGAGAATGATTTCTTGAAAAATAAAATTATTTTGATTTTCAAAGAATTAGATTTGGTTTCAAAAGAAAAAGTTTCTTTGAAAAATACTTTTGATTCTCATGTTTGTCATACACCTATTACTTCACCTTTTAGTGATAAACATGTTGCTTGCTCCACTTCTTCTTCAATCATTGACAATGATATATGAATGATGAAGAAGAGTGTTGATTGTTTGGGCTCCACTTTGAGCTAATGTATCATGAACTACACAAGGTTGGAATTCATGTTTCATAAGAAATATACTCCACATATTCATGCACACAGACCACGACATACACATGCTCATCATGCTCACACAGATAATTATATGTATGCTAATGTGTACACTTGTACACATTATGGACGTACGGGGTATCTTGCAAAGTTTTGTTATTATAGAATACATAAATAAAATTTTGCAAATAAATTTGTTTGGGCTAGAAAATGTGCTAATCCCATGGACCCAAGAAATTGTGGGTACTAAAATTCACCCATATTTTATTTGTTGTAGGTATGGGCTCTCACAAGATGTGAGAGTGTTGGTGCCTTGATGATGGATGCGATCCGAGCCTAAAGATCATATTTATATATGCATCACTTTCAAGGGATGTTTAGGTGGGAAGAACCACCTTGGTTTGAAAACTTAGAGATTAGTTCTTTAGTTTGATAACTATCTCTAAATCCCATTTGTGTTTACATGCATTCATATGAATAACTTTAGCATGCCTTGATTTTCAATGTTCAGTATAATTAATGCAATGTTGTTAGACATGTGATATATATATATATATATATATAGTATTTTGAGATACACCCATATTCACATGGACTTATATTTTTGTGTTCTTACTATAGTTTAGCTATGTGTATATCCTAGTTCTAATAGCACGTGCACTTAATCTAATGATCATATTTGTTTATGTTTTTGCAGTTCATGTGTTGATTACTTGTTTGAATGTTATTGTCATTAAAACTTGTGTTTATACTTGTATAACTAGTGAGCCACATTTGATTATCATGCGTTTGTGCTTTATTGCTCATTTATACCCATTAGATGTACTTATATATTCTTATTTTGATGATTCTTGCATTTTAACTTGCATTTCTCATTTGTGTACATATTTTCATAAAAATGTGTTTAGCTTCATGTATATGTTAATTTTATCTAAAACTAATAGATACACATCTGTATCCTAGAGCCATTTGCTTTTCATGCAAAATTCTTTTGTGGACTCGTTTATGTTTGGGATATGTATGTATATTTTTAGTTTCAACAAAACATACATATACCTTGAAGCTTGTTTAGTTTTTGTGTTTTGATGATTTTTTAAAAAAGGTACTTTCATATGAGCTTCATTGCCTAACTCCATGATTTTGTTCATTACATGATTCCTACACTCGATATATCTTGTTTACTCATGATTTTTGATTCATGAGCATATGTATACTTTATCGCTTTTTGTGTGTCGATTCTCGTATAATTTTCATACTTCATGAATACATTTGTATTTTATTCCTTACCTGAAGGACTTCGTACTTGTTTTTAAAATTATCATAAAACTAGTTTCGTTATTCTTCAATTTGGTAGAGTTTTCAAACATGTTAAATTATTTTAAAACTCTTACTTTTGAAAACCCCTATCAACTAAAGGGCGGATGGTTGGGAGACCATGCGTTGTATGCTTCTAATGAATATCTTTCAAATATGTTCATGAATAGGCTGGTAGGTATGAGTTATACATGATTTTAAATGAAAATTTATTTTGTATATTCATGTTTTCAATATATGTATGGATCATATCAAATTGACATTATATTATCCTGATACATACATATAAATGTTTTCTTGTGCTTTAAACATACATGTCCATACATTTTTTTTTACACAAATCATTTCTTGCTAAGCTTGATTTAGTCTTTAATGTCAATTATTTTTTAATTGGTACCTTATACAAGCTTATATATTATTTTTATTGGTATTTCATAAAAGGGGAGACAAATTCTTATTTTATCTTTCAATTGGTTTTATATTCAATTGGTATCTTACTCCTACTCTTTATGATAAAAAAAATATTTTGTTTTGGTATATGCTAATATTTTCAATATTGGTATCAATAATCTTAATTTGGTATCTTTATTGCTAAATGGTTTTTGTGTTTACCTAAAAAAAATTTAGTTTTTACTTTCAATTGGTATTATGTCCCTCTATCTGTATCAATTGGTAAAAAAGTTATTATTATTGGTATCAAGATTTTGTTCAAAATATGTTTATTGGTATTGTTTGTTTGTCATCACCCTTTTGTTGATGAGTGACAAAAAAGGGGAGAAGAATTTGGGTTTATATATGCAAGTTTTCTTATGTTTTTATACATATATATCTTATTTTTATTTGGTATCTTGAGCTACATTGCATATCATTATTATTTTATTTATATGCATGAGTTAAGGGGGAGCTTCTATGAAGCTCAACCTTAATCAATGCATATATAACCTTATAAGTTTTGTCATCATCAAAAAGGGAGAGATTGTTAGCCTAGAGGCCTTTCACCTTAATTTTGAAAATGACTAACTTATGAAGATTAGTTTGCTAATTATCTTGTGTTTAATAAGTTTCAGATATTGATCAAGATCTTAGTAGGTGATTAGCTTCAACAAAAGATTCAAAGCCAGTTTTGGAGCTAACATATGATGATTCAAGAGCTCACGCGTCAAGATGGCATCTAGCTCTCGGTTGGAGTCAAGCTCATTTGGATCGTATTTAGATCGAGTCAACTTGGAGAAAGAGTTCTAGAAGAAGATTTTGGCTTGTTTAATTTAGTTTTGTTTTTAGATTTTGTGTAAGGGTAACTTAGTCTTGATATGCTCAAGTTCACACACACACAAGTTAAAATAGTTTTTGGTTTCGGTTTAACCGTTTTTGAAATTTCAAGAACATATCATTTGTTTCATGATTAGATTTCATCTAAAGTTGTTTACATGGTTTATATGTATAGTGAATTCATTCATATACATTATTTAGTTCATAATGTCTAAAAACTTACTTTGATGTATATCTAGTTTATTGTTTCAAGTTTTGTTTTTAACAAAACTTAGTTTTGGGATTTTATGTCAAAAGATAGATATATCTTTTATATGTGTATTGGATTCTATCCATACACAGTATGCTTCAAAAATATTTCTATATCATGTTTTTGTATTTATACAAGTTTTGGAGAAAACGGATTATTATTTAAAAATTCAAGTTTTGGAAAATACCATTTTTGGTTTAAAACTTAATTTCTATATCACAAAAACAATTCAAATTGTTTGTAATATGGGTTGATATTTGATCAAACATATTTGTATTTCATGTGTTTATATGAACTTATTTTTGTGGATTTTATGTGATTTTAAGGGATTTTATAGGAGTTAAAAAGACTAAGTTTTTAAACCCTAAATCCAAGCCTATGATTGCTGGCGGTCGACCAACTGGTCGACCGGACCAGAGCTCGATCAACCGGGTGGTCGACCGATGTGCACAGATACGTGCATATAGCCTTGGCCTTGGGCCGATCGACCGGACGGTCGACCGATTTAGAGAGCTTGCTCTCGGGATCTGGCCCCAGTCGACTGACCGATTGACCGATCAGAGAGTTCACTCTCTGATTTTGGCCTCGGTCTACCGGGCAGATGACTGTTAGGCATGTTTCCCTGGGGGGTCAACCGATAACCTAAACGGTCAAAATCTGACCGTTGGCCGGTCAATCAGGCGGTCGACTGGCATGTCAGTTTTGACCATATCTGGACCACAACGGCTATATTTTCAGACCCCTATAAATTTGGGTCTTTGGGGGTTGTTTCTTCTAAGATTTTTGAGAGCAATGTTTTTCACCTTCTCAAGTATTTTTAACAAAGTTTTCAAAGAGTTTTTGAGCAAAAATTCTCTATCTTTATTTATTTTCAAAGTTTTGAAAAATCAAAGAAAATCAAGTCTTTGGGAATTCTTTTTTGCTCTTCATTTTATATATTCATCAAGAAGTTTTTCCTAAGTATTCTTTTTGTTGTTTTATTTCCAAATACTTTATTTTCCCACATACTTGAGTTATCATCTCAAATCTATCTTTAGGATTTGTATTGTGAGAAAATTGTTTGTGATCTTTCAAGATCACCTAAAGAGATTATTTGTGATCTTTGTGATCACCAAGTATATTTTTCTTTGCTTTGTGATTGGCTAGGTGCCCACCTTTTGTGTAGAGGTTTGTGTATTGAGAGAGGTGTTGTGTACTTTTGGTATAGAGTTGTAATTCCTCAGTGGAGGTCCCTTTGTGGAAGGTCCTGTGTGGACATAGTGAAAATCCTTCTGTGTTATGGCTCGAACCTCGAAACATATCTTGGTGTTTGCGTTTGATCTACTATCTCTCAACTTTTTCTCTCTTTATATCTTGCATTTCTTTACATTGTTCGTATTCATATATTAGATATAGTTTGTGTGTGCTCACACTTGTGTTCAACCAAGAGAGCTTATTAAAGCACCTCAACTCTTAGTCTAGATGAAATCTAGAGGAGTAGCTCCAGAGCCCTTCACGGAGAATTCAGGCTCACTCTTGGTTACACATAGTGCGTTTGTAATTAAGTTTTAATTCGCATCATTTGCCCTAGATTAGCTAGTACACCTATCTCCCCTCTCTAGGTGTATTTCTAGTGGATCCTGATAGCAGGGAGAAACAGTTTATGTTGGCCCAAAGGCCTTCCACTCTAGTTTTGATGATGATTAACTCATGTAGTTATGTGTACTAATAATCTTGTGATTTTAGTTTCAGATCATTAATCAAGTTATTAGTTGGTGAAAGCTTCCACACATCTTTCACAAGTTGATTCAAGAGCCCGAGCGTCAAAGACCACATATAGCACTTGCTCGATGGATCAAGGAGTTTTGGGATCGAGTCGGCTTGGAGATTGTGCTCTACAAGAAGACATCGGTACCATAGTTTAGTTTTGTGTTTAGATCAAAATTGTAAAGATTAGAATAGTATGATAATGCTCAAGTTCACAACACACACGTTTCATGTTTTGAATATTGGTTTTTGGTTTTTCGGTTTTAGGTTTAACCGATCTTGGTTTTCATGAATAGATAGATCAAAATAAGTTTACATGGTTTAATGTATATATGATTTGTTCTATATACATGCATGCTTTAATTTCCTAGACAAACTTAGTTTTGACTCCCTTATTCATGTGTTATATGTTTTGGTATTTTTGACAAAACATATTTTGGAATTAATGACAAAAACTATGATATGTATATGTTTCATGTATATTGGATGTCTATCCATATGCATCATGCTTCAAAGTGTTTAAATATCATGTTTTTGTATTTGGAAGAGTTTTGGACAAAACGTATTTTCTATTCAAAATTCAAGTTTTAGAAAATACAGTTTTTGGTTTTTGGTAAAAATGATTAGACACAAAAATAGTTCATATTGATTGATATTTGAGCTAAACTTTTTACCACATGTTTATATATCAATGCAAAATGATAAAACTATTTTTGGTGATTTTTAGAAAAGATAAAAGAATTTTTAAACATATTTCTAACTGAATTTTCTGTTCCAGGCTTCAACCAAGTCGACTAGTAACCTGACTAGTCGACTAGGGCTGAGGTCGGCCGACCGGGCCGTCGACCGACGTGCACAAATCTGTGCACGTTTGGCAGCTTTGGGACGGTCGACCGGGACGGTCGACCAGACTGAGAGCAGAGCTCTCTGTTTGTTTTGGTCGACCGGGCCGGTCGACCGGCAGCTGCCAACGGGCAAAAATTGACCGTTGGGCGGTCGACCGGACCGGTCGACCGGCAGTGGTATTTTGGCCAAATATGCTGCCAACAGCTAGTTTCCAGATTTGCCTATAAATACCCCATTTGCAAGAGTTTTTCTCTAAGATTTTTTGTGCGAATTTTTCCTTACTCTCTGGTGTTTACACAGCAATTAAAAGAGGTTTTTGGATTCAAATTGAACAATCTTTTTGGTGTTTTTATTAGGGTTTGAAAAACCAAAGAAAAGGGATTTTGGGAAAAGTTTTTGTTTGAACTTCACTATCTTCATTTCTATTTTTTCCCAAAGATTTTCTTTGAGTTGCTGGTTTCAAATCCCTTGGTTTTCTTCACACTTGAGCAAAAATCTACTATCTTTTCTATAGGATCTTTGTGTGTGGGAAAAGAGATTGTTTGTGGTTGTTGTTGAACCACCAAGTTGTAAACCCTCTATACTTTGCTTTGTGCTTTTTCCTCTTGGGTTGAGGAGGTTGTTTGTGCAAGTGGTTTGTATCCCTCAAGTTGTGAGGTGATCCTTGCTTGGCTTTGTGCTAATCCCTCGGGTTGTGAGGTGATTGTTTGTTGGCTTGGAGTTGTGCCTCAAGGAGGAGGTTGTGTTTGTAAGGAGAGGAGTTGGGTATTCCTTGTATTGTGATTGCCCCAAATCCTCGGTGGAGGTTCCCTTTGTGGGAGTCCTTTGTGGACAAGCTAGTGGACTTAAAATCCTTCTGGGTGAAGGCGGGGATGTAGAGCTGGGTGCTCGAACCTCGAAACATATCTTGGTGTTTGCGCTTGTTCATTGACTCTTACTCTCTCTCTCTCTCTTTACTTTGTGCCTTGCATCTATTCATATTGCTCATACTTACTTATATGCTTGGCTTGGTTGTGTGCATCTCTTGTTGATATTGCAAATTAGTTCTTAATTCCGCATTGAGTTGACTAGATTAGCATAATCACCTATTCACCCCCCCTCTAGGTGATCTTTCAATTGGTATCAGAGCTAGTGCTCCTAATATTTAGGTTTAACCACCTAGGAGTGAGATCTTGGTTTACTAATCTTCATTTGCATTGTTCATTTGCACTCTTTTAGTTTGCACTCATGGATAGCCCTCCTATGTTTGACCATATTAGACTTTATGTTTTGAAGGCCAATATGAGTAGCCATTTGAAAAGACTAGGACATCTAGTTTATCAAGCCTCCACTATGGAATCATTCCCCAATAGTAGCAAGCATAAGAAGGCAAATGCATTAGCACTTAGAACACTTAGAGCATCTCTAGGTGAACATCTTTTACCCGTGTTTAATCATTATGACTCGGCTTTTGCAGTTTGGAGCTTATTGACGTCTCCCGAGGTTCCAAGGATTATCAACAAGATGAGGAGATCTAAGAGAGAAAAGTCCGAAGAGCATTGCTTCATCGGACACTCAATTAGATGATAGCTCTAGTTCCTATTGCCATGGTTGTTTTGAAGTTCAAACTTTAAATTTGGAACTTACTCAAAAGCTTGAAAATTTATTGAAAAAACACAATCTTTTGAAAGAGGACAACCTTGTTTTGAAAAATGAATTAAAAGATTTATGTTCTAATTTTGAATTGGTTTTGCAAGAAAAGGAAGAGATCACTAGTGAACGTGACTCACTAAGATCTCAACTAGACCTTGCCCTTAATGAGATTGAAGTTTTGAAAAGCAAAAATGATTGTGATGATGTTGTGAAGCACAATGAGATTTTATCTTCAAAATTGGATTTTACTTTTAAAGATAACCTTTCTTTGAAAAATAAAATTGATTCAATTACAAAAGAATTGAATTTGGTTTTGAAGAAAAATGAATCTTTGCAAAATGAGATTGATATTCATGTTTGTCATGCTAGTGTAGCTTCTTGTTCTAGCACTCTTATTGCATGCTCCACTTTGTCTTCCACTATTAAAAATGATATAAATATTTTGAAGAAAAGTGTTGAATGTTTGGGCTCCACTTTGAGCCAATGCACATTGAATCATACACGTTTGGAAATCTTGGTTCGCAAGAAACAAGGTCCATCTTTGCATGTTCACCCTTCACGGCATACACATGCTTTCCACGGTCACCACCATCGCACGTATGCTCATGTGTACACATGTACACATTGTGGCCGAAAAGGCCATCTTGCTAGATTTTGTTATGATCGTATCTATCATGAAAATTTAGCAACTAATCTTGTTTGGGTTAGAAAGGATACTAACCCCCGTGGACCCACAAAGAAATGGGTACCAAAGACCACCTCTATACTTTTTGATGTAGGTGGGAGCTCTCGCAAAACGTGAGAGTGTTGGTGCCTTGGAGTGGATGCGTTCCGTGCCTAAAGAGAACCATTTGGATGCTTCACTCTCAGGAGATTTGGTGGGAGGACCACCGTGGTTTGGAGAATTAAAGATGCACCTTCATCGGTTTTGGTATCATTCTCTAACTCCCATTTTTATTTGCATGCTTTTCATGTTCATCTATTTATAGCATGCTATGGTTTATTGTTCATTATGCTTATGTCATGCTCATTAGAATAGTGTTATACATGTTTAGTTACTTGAGCACCCATTTTTCATATGGATCTATATTTAGTGTTCTCACCTTGTTTAAACTAACATGTATGCCCTAGATCTAATGCACATGCATATGCATAATGATCATGTGGATGTTTATTTTATTATTTTTTTTGTTTGTTTTGTTAAATCATGTTTTATTGTTTCATGATTAGAATGATGTTTGCCATGTTTATTAGACTTATGCTTTACATGATTAGTTGTTGAGACACCCATGTTTAGTATGGACCCATATTTTGTGTTCTCTTTATGCTTTAGCTATCATGTTTATCATAGATCTAATGCACATGTCTTTGTCATGCAAACATATGGTTGACTATGACTTTTTGTTTTAATAATTCATGCTTATCATATTGAGTTATGATTCTCGTTTTATGCTTAATGATTTGATTACTTGTTTAGATGTTAGTTTTCATTAAGACTAGAATTTATACTTGCACATGTAGTGGGACACAAATAAATCTTTATATATGTTTGTGCTTGGATGCTAATTTGTACCCATTAAATGTGTTAGTATAGCCTAGTTTTGATGATTCATGCATTTTAAACTTGTATTCCTATTTTTGGATTTGTTTTATGTGTATGAGCTTTCATTTCATGTATATGTTTATTTTGTCAAACCTTAAGATATACATGTATACCCTTTGAGTCATTTGCTTTTCATGCAAATCTATATATATGAACTCAATTGTGTTTAGGGATATGTATGTATACTTATTGTGTTGACAATTCATACATATACCTTGAAATGAAATTAGTTTTGGTGAAAATTTAGTTTTTCTTGATTTCATGTTTATTTGTTTAACCTCATGTATATGTGTATCTTGTCCAAACTATTGATTATACATGTACATCCTTGAGCCACGTGCCTTCATGCATATACTCTTGTGGACTCATTGTGTTTAGGATATGTATGTATACTTTAGTTTGTACATGACATACATATGCCTTGAAGTTTAAATCGTTTAGATGAATTTCATGTTTTCAAGGAATTTCATATGAGCTTAATTGAATATTTTCATGTCGATATGTGTCACATTTTACTTGTACACTCACTTTATTAGTTTACTTATGATTTGTTTTCATGAGAATTTGAATGAGCTTTATGGACTTTGAGTGTTTAGTGATCATGTGATTTAAATGTGTTTCATGAAAAACAATTGTGTTTTATTCCTTACTTGAAGGATTTCGTACTTGTGTTAAAAGTTTTTCCTATAACTAGTTCGTATTCTTCACTATGGTAGAGATTTTCAAACAAAGCTTATTTTCAAACCTATTTTTGAAAACCCCTACCCTCTATGGGAGGATGGATAGGAGATCATGTTCTTGTATGCTTTAACATGAAAATCATTTAAAACTTGTACCATGATTGGGAGGTAGTTATATGAGATATACATTTGATATTATTGTTATTTTAATTGGTATCATTGAATTCTTTCAATTGGTATCAATCTTGACATTTCTTGTATACTCATATATATTTTGTATGTATGTATGCTTTCATTCCAAGAATATCAATTTCTATTGGTATCTATCTTTCATACATATATATGTTTTATTTGTGCTTATTATATCCTAATATCTTTAAGCACAATATCTTGTTTATGCTAGTGCTTGAGTTTCAATTTTGTTTCAATTGATTACTTTTAAACTGGTATCAAGCCTATGCATCATTTTTGTTGGTATTTCATAAAGGGGGAGAAAATTTGATTTTGTCTTTCAATTGGTGATTTCTCAATTGGTATTTGATTCCCACTCCCTTACTTTATGTTTAAAAATTTCAAATTGGGTATCATATGTTTAAAATAAAAATGATTTACAGTTGGTATCAAAATATTTGTGTTTAGACATTCAAAATTCATTATGTTTATTTTCAATTGGCATCAAGATGTTTCATGTGTTATTGCTTAAAATTGGTATCAATATTTTTTTTTTGTTTCCTTTCTATTTGGTATCAAGATGCTATTCTTTGACTTATTTTCAATTGGTACCTCTTATTGACTTTGTTTTTGTTTTAGACAAAAAGAAAATATTAATTTTTTTTATTTTATTCATTGTTTCGAATAAAAAGGGGAGAAATATTTATTGATTTTTCTATTGATTTGGTTTTACCCCTTATTAAAGATTGACTCCTTCTATTAAAAAGAAAGAAGATTTTGTTTTGGTTTTTACCCCTTTATTGATGATTGACAAAAAGGGGGAGAAGAATTTGGGTTTATATATGCATGTTTTTGTTTTGCATATATTAAGTTTAATTTAGTTTAATTTTAATTGGTATCTAAAGCATGTTTTGTAATTGGATGTTTTGTAATTGGTATCTAGAGTGTAATTGGTATCTAGAGCATGTTTTGTTTTAATTGGTGTTTTGTTTTAAACATTTCATTGGAATTGGTGTTTTGTATCTAGAGCATTGTTTTGTTTTAAACATTTCATTGGTATCTAGAACCCTTTATTGTTTATGCATTTATATGCATTCATGTTTAAGAGCCTTTATTGCATACTATTTATTGTTTATTTGTTTATGCATGAGTTAAGGGGGAGCTTCTTTGAAGATTAACTTTAATCCATGCATATATAACTCCATGAGTTTTGTCATCATCAAAAAGGGGAGATTGTTGGCCCAAAGGCCTTCCACTCTAGTTTTGATGATGATTAACTCATGTAGTTATGTGTACTAATAATCTTGTGATTTTAGTTTCAGATCATTAATCAAGTTATTAGTTGGTGAAAGCTTCCACACATCTTTCACAAGTTGATTCAAGAGCCCGAGCGTCAAAGACCACATATAGCACTTGCTCGATGGATCAAGGAGTTTTGGGATCGAGTCGGCTTGGAGATTGCGCTCTACAAGAAGACATCGGTACCATAGTTTAGTTTTGTGTTTAGATCAAAATTGTAAAGATTAGAATAGTATGATAATGCTCAAGTTCACAACACACACGTTTCATATTTTGAATATTGGTTTTTGGTTTTTCGGTTTTAGGTTTAACCGATCTTGGTTTTCATGAATAGATAGATCAAAACAAGTTTACATGGTTTAATGTATATATGATTTGTTCTATATACATGCATGCTTTAATTTCCTAGACAAACTTAGTTTTGACTCCCTTATTCATGTGTTATATGTTTTGGTATTTTTGACAAAACATATTTTGGAATTAATGACAAAAACTATGATATGTATATGTTTCATGTATATTGGATGTCTATCCATATGCATCATACTTCAAAGTGTTTAAATATCATGTTTTTGTATTTGGAAGAGTTTTGGACAAAACGTATTTTCTATTCAAAATCCAAGTTTTAGAAAATACAGTTTTTGGTTTTTGGTAAAATTGATTAGACACAAAAATAGTTTATATTGATTGATATTTGAGCTAAACTTTTTACCACATGTTTATATATCAATGCAAAATGATAAAACTATTTTTGGTGATTTTTAGAAAAGATAAAAGAATTTTTAAACATATTTCTAACTGAATTTTCTGTTCCAGGCTTCAACCAAGTCGACTAGTAACCTGACTAGTCGACTAGGGCTGAGGTCGGTCGACCGGGCCGGTCGACCGACGTGCACAAATCTATGCACGTTTGGCAGCTTTGGGACGGTCGACCGGGCTAAGAGCAGAGCTCTCTGTTTGTTTCGGTCGACCGGGCCGGTCGACCGGCAGCTGCCAACGGGCAAAAATTGACTGTTGGGCGGTCGACCGGACCGGTCGACCGGCAGTGGTATTTTGGCCAAATCTGCTGCCAACGGCTAGTTTTCAGATTTGCCTATAAATACCCAATTTGCAAGAGTTTTTCTCTAAGATTTTTTGTGCGAATTTTTCCTTACTCTCTGGTGTTTTCACAGCAATTAAAAGAGGTTTTTGGATTCAAATTGAACAATCTTTTTGGTGTTTTTATTAGGGTTTGAAAAATCAAAGAAAAGGGATTTCTGGAAAAGTTTTTGTTTGAACTTCATTATCTTCATTTCTATTTTTTCACAAAGATTTTCTTTGAGTTGCTGGTTTCAAATCCCTTGGTTTTCTTCACACTTGGGCAAAAATCTACTATCTTTTCTATAGGATCTTTGTGTGTGGGAAAAGAGATTGTTTGTGGTTGTTGTTGAACCACCAAGTTATAAACCCTCTATACTTTGCTTTGTGCTTTTCCCTCTTGGGTTGAGGAGGTTGTTTGTGCAAGTGGTTTGTATCCCTCAAGTTGTGAGGTGATCCTTGCTTGGCTTTGTGCTAATCCCTCGGGGTGTGAGGTGATTGTTTGTTGGCTTGGAGTTGTGCCTCAAGGAGGAGGTTGTGTTTGTAAGGAGAGGAGTTGGGTACTCCTTGTATTGTGATTGCCCTAAATCCTCGGTGGAGGTTCCCTTTGTGGGAGTCCTTTGTGGACAAACTAGTGGACTTAAAATCCTTCTGGGTGAAGGCGGGGATGTAGAGCTGGGTGCTCGAACCTCAAAACATATCTTGGTGTTTGCGCTTGTTCATTGACTCTTACTCTCTCTCTTTACTTTGTGCCTTGCATCTATTCATATTGCTCATACTTACTTATATGCTTAGCTTGGTTGTGTGCATCTCTTGTTGATATTGCAAATTAGTTCTTAATTCCGCATTGAGTTGACTAGATTAGCATAATCACCTATTCACCCCCCCTCTAGGTGATCTTTCAGTTTACCGTACTCAGGTATCATGTAACATGTAATAACAGGTGCGCGCATAAATCTCAAGAATACAAGAACACGTGTGGCATCCAACCCATAAGGGGTCGCCCTTCTAAGCATACCTCCCTGATTTCTCCTACTACCAGTCCCCCCCTAATAATCCCGGCTTGGTTAATTTCATTTATCAATGCAAGTGCAAGATAATGTGTGACTTAGTATAATATGATCTGGATTTGGTATCGAGAATGTCCATGTCAGATAGTGATTACAATGTGTAACAAGACTACGGGACAATGTAGACAATGGCAATAACAAATACAAAGTGGTACAAGTAATGTCAGATACATGCAAAGTAGTGCAGGTGATGTCAGTGTCATGTAATCCAAAGGTCATAATAAATCGGTCATGATCATATATCCATAATCCAATAAGTATCCTCGAATACTTCCTCAAAATGTAATGGTCAATTTTCTCGATTTATTTTCGGTATTAATAGGATGACAATATCATCTGACATTCATCCTCAAGATTTCATATCATAATTCTCAGTCATGACTAGTATTAATTTCATGTCAATGAAATAGTCTACCAGATACTTGCAAACATGTCAATATAGGTTTGTTGCGTGTTTGAGCAATAACGAGATGCAGAATATGAAATGCAAGACAATGTAACTAGATCATGAAATAATACTAGAAACATAAGAATAGTTTGTATAATTAGGAAGAAAGTTTAACGGGATTTCGAGGCAATACCGGTGATAACGAAACACAGTATCGAGAATTAGGAGTTCAAAGATAATTTCAATAAAGTAGAAAAGTCAAAGAGAAAGGGATCGTGTACACTTGCCTGATATCATCGGAACCTGATTTCCCTTAACGGCAACCGGCACTGAGTAGGATTCACGGCCTAATATTGTGTGAATTAATTAGAGACTTTACTTGCTCTTTATTTAGTGATAAGTTAAATGAGAATGTAATATTGAGTATTTATTAAACAGGGTATAATTTTATTATAAATTTGGTTGGTTAACATTTTCAAATAATTCAATTTTCTGAAATTTAACAACCATTTAAATATATAATCTCTCAATAAAATACATGCACAATATAATAAATTAATGTATAATATTTACATATTACTAGATTATGTATTTTACAATTTTAGTGATATTTAGAAATTTATTTGCAATTTTTTAAATAAATAATCATTAAATAATGATTATAAAAAATATTTAATTTTACGTTATTCTATGTAATGTTATACCCAAAATAATTTTACAGTCCCTAATTAGTTTGTAATTTTCTGTGAATTTTTGAGTTTTTTTCTAATTTTTCTGAATTAAAATAAGCCTAAAATTCAATAAAAATCTTAACGGGTCTGTTTGCTGCAGTAATGGGTCTGGGTCTGGTCTGTTGTAATTTGATTGAGTTATTATCTGCACACAAGAATACAAAATTTTAGAACTTTAATAATAGAATGTGCAAGTTCTCAATGTTACCACTATAGCAAGTGGCTATGCGGGTCGTGATCCACAAGGAGGGACTAGTGATGGAAGCTTTTTTAGTAAGTTCTCTTTAAGTCACAATCAGTGGTTAAAAATCGTCTTTAGTAAGTTCTCCTCTCAGTTACATAAAGAAAAGTAAAAATTACATAAAATAAAAAATAAAAACCTACACTAAAAAGAATGAGAAACTGGCCTAAGAATCTATCTCTGCTTAATCATCCCTTTAGTCTCTGAAAACCCAGTATTTATAGTCAAAAACCCAACGGGAAGAGCGTACGAAGATAGGGGAAGCAAACGCTCCCCCAACAACCCTAACCAAGCTGTGAAAATACGGCTTCAGTCGCGTTTTCGCGGCTAGGGTTTGGCCAGGTGGCTACACCCCGGGGGTGGTACTCCCTGGTTTCGTGATATGATTTTATCTCTTTCCGTTTGCAGTTTTGGGTCCTAGATTTGATGAAACCTTCTTTGATCTTCGACTTTAACCAATAGATTTGTGAAGATCTTGTTTTAACCCATTTGTTAACTGGCTTTATCTTCTCTGATTTGCCCTAATCTGTCCTGGTCTTTGATTTGAATTAATTCTGAATTAAATCAAAATTTTGATGGGATTTTGGGCTCGTTTTTCTTCCTCTCCTTTAGTAATGGGCCTGCATATAAATTATACAATAAGTAGGATTAAAAACAGAGTTCATTATATAATAAATATGAGATATGACAATAAATGTGCAGTATCAGCGACCGATCGCACCACATACCTATCTTTTGCTTGTCTTCGAGCAAAACAACAAAACTAACCAAAGATTATTAAAAACTTTCGTAGGTTACGTGATTGCACTGAGCATGTGCAATAAGCTGTTAAACCTCTAGGTTCTCCCTAAAGGACGAGTTTTGTCTCGTGAGGGTTTTCAGTAGATTACACCCACAAAATCCATAAAGAAAGAGAACAATATGTTAGTATTTTGAAAACACATTTTGAAAGAGAAATTTTTTTGAAGTAATATTGTAAAAGTTCAAGTATCTATAAGTTATAGGAAAACTGAAATTTTCATTCCTAAACTTAGTCTCTATTTAAAAAAATTATCAATCAAAGTAAGGAGTCAAATTGTACTTCTCATATAGTCTAATACTTTACCCTAAGTCATATGCACCTTCGTGACCGTGAAATTTTGACTAAGAGTTCTTTAACTCTAACTCTTATGCCTTATTTATTATTTATTTATTTTTGGTGGTATTATTCCTTAGTTCTATTGGGCTTTCTAATCTACCCATGTAACGAGCTTTTAATCGGTGACTCCCAAACCGAACGATTTTAGGGCACCGGGTGAGAAAACACCCCAAGGACTTAAGAACTCGAGCAAACAAGACCACAAAACTAAGGAATATGAACCACTTTTAGGCGTGAATACTTATGTTTTATGAGGCACAAATACCCAGCTTGATCAGAGGATTTATATATATATATTCTTTTTCTTTTTTTTTTTTTAAATAAGGCATAAAAATATTTGATTTTTTACCCTAAGTGTGTAAGTGTATAAAGTATCCATATATCATCAAGGTAAAATTAAGACTAAATTACTTTTTCAAATTTTCTTCCTAACCTTGGAAATCAAGCAAATAATCTTATTTTGATCAAGTATAAGAAATCCTAATTATGATTCTCCTATTCCTTAAATTGACTTAATTTCTTATAAAGAATATGTCAAAATATTCTTTCTATTTTTAAAAAGTTTTTAAAAGCAAAGAAAATATATTAAATTTTTTTTAAAATAATAAAAGAAAACCTAAGTTATGTGAGAACGCTCCTCCACACCTATCTATACATTGTCCTCAATGTATGAATTAACACATAGATGCATGAAAAGGAAGAAAGGGAAGGAAAATATTACCTTATGTTGATGGTTCTGGTGGTGGTCTGATTGGGTCAAGCGTTGCTACCCAATCAAGATAATGTGGTGGTTCACAGAACCCACCTTTATTAACCTTTTTTCTATTTACATATTTACAGTCCCTAATATGAATAGGATCATGAAAGATCATATCGTGAAACTTACTCCCTTTATATGATCAATCTTAGAAAATCATCACGGAGTTATCATGGTCTATACTCATGTCCAACAAAAGAAAGTGCTTGGTGGAATGGTTGGTTTGGACTCAAGAATGATAGGTTCAGGAACCAACACTAACTCAGAAAAATCAACTTTAGGTTCGAGAGTTAGTAATGGTTCAAGAGTTGAGTCTAAGTCCAAAAGTTGAAATTCACATTCTTTCCCATCAATAGAATGTGACTATGCAAAATTGATGATTTCATTTCTAGATCTATGGATACAGGAATAAATATTAGCTCGAAAAATTGGTCCAAATTGGGTAAGAATACCGGAGTCAACATAAATTCAAAGAAACTGAATCACAAAGTTGGGGATCTGGTTCACATTCATAATCAAGTTCAATCTCATTAAAATGAAAACTTGCCAATTCGTCAATGGGTTGATATTGATCAAGTTCAAGATTTTGTAGTAAAATTGAATCTTGGTCAAAGTCTTCAATGTACCAGAATTCTTGATTTTCATGGCTAGAAGTATCGAGAATAGTCAAAGATTGGGTAGAGAGAGTTTCCTTATTCCTATGCATGTTTTCCAATCTACTAAGTCTTACTTCTATCATATCGAGTGGATCATTGTGGAATTGAATCATAGATTTCATACTCTTTTCTAAGTCGGCATGTTCTTCTTGAAAAATAGAGTAAGGATCTGTGACTTGAAAATTTTGATGGGATTTTGAGTCTTCTAAAATCTGAATTCGTCGCTCAAGCTCGTCTAAGGCTTTCATCCTCTTTTCCCAGTCAATTGATTCTTCTAATGGTTGTTTTGGGAGAAGGAGTATATGAAGCTGGATGTTGGGTGGTTGACAATATGACTCGAGGGAGTTGTATCCCCATTGACTCTATAAAGAGTAGTGATGATTATTCCAATCTTGTTCATAGTATTAGGACTTGGGCATGTATTGATCAGATAAGACCAATCTGGCACACTAGGTTGGTTAAAGTTATGATATGCCGGGTTGGTAATATCCAAAAAAGAGGTCGGGGTGTAACATGGATTACCATTAAAATTAAAAAAATGTTGTTATAAGCCATATCGCACAAGTATTGTCACAATCAAACAAAGAAAACAAACAAAAAGAAAAAATTTAATCTAAGTTAGGGTAAATTAGACCAAGACAACTCCTAACTGGTTAGACTGTTCACGGGGGGTATAATGCTGAATCTGACCACAAGTTAATCGGCCAGGTAGGGGCAAGATCCGTGGGAGGTATCCGTGCCTGAGCAACGGGCCTAATTATGCTAAACCACCAACCTTCGGGGTTTCGCCCCTCAATCCCCAACTTTAGACACCGATTTGGTAAGAGTCAAATTCTAATCAACTTCCCCCTTAGATCAATCTCTTATATAAGCTCGAGATGTCCCTAGGGCCAACGTCTACTCAGTTTTAGTTAGGCTTGGGTTAGTGAGTGAGGAGATATTTTATGGGCTAAGGGAGGGTAATGATTTCCCCACCTTATCTTGTTTATAGGACAAGCCTTTAAATCAATTTAGTGCAATGTGTACATGAAAAGCAACACTTAAGCAGTGTAAATAATTCAAAAGTGTTCTTATACTACATGCTATGCACACGTACCTTTGCTCCAGCACTCTTCAACAGTAATGTAAACTGTAAACGAATTAGATACGTGCCTAAATGCAAAGTCTAAACCATTTTAACATTTAACAAACATCAATTTACTGTTGAGGATAGAAAGTATGTACAGTGAGTTAATCAAGAAAATACATAGCTGCAGAAATTTAGCTTTGCAATTCAGGCAACCTGCAAAAATATAGGTTAGCAATTCACTCAGATTGCTACTGGAATGTAGCAAATCAGAGGGCTTTTGGGCTCTGCTTTCTTGAGCAGAGTCCAGAGCCACTTATATGTCCACGCTGCAGCAAAAATTTCCTTGATATCTATCACTGCACGCCAAGAACAAAAAAGAGAGTTAACCAAAAATGTAAACTTAAAAGAGAATTACTTACCGTCTTTCCCCGGTAACAGTACCAAAATTTAATTGAGTTATTACCTGCACACAAGAATTCAAAATTTTAGGACTTTAAGAATTGAATATGTAAGTATCAATGCTACCGCTATAGTAAGTGACTATGTGGGTCGTGATCCACAAGGAGGGACTAGCGATGGAAGCTTTTTAGTAAGTTTTTCTTTAAGTCACAATCAATGGTTAAAGATCTTCTTTTTCTTCTTTAAAGGAAGAGAAAAATAAGTTATACTTAAGTTAAGAAGAAAGTGATAGATTGAGAAGGTTGAGAAAATAGAAAATGGATTTATACAAAGAAATTAAAAAGAGTGACAAAAGAGTTGGGAGATTATGGTGATCTAAACTAAAAAATTAAAGAAAGAAGCTAAAAATTACTTACCTCTTTAGTGCTCATATACCTTGGATATGTCGCTATGACTTACCTACTCTTTGAAGGCGATCAAGCATGGAGTGTAGGATCTTCCCCATTCTCGATCTACACTATGAATAAAATGGCAAGCTAAACTAACAAAAGAATGGTTGTTCATCACCATAGGCCATCAAGGCACTTGCAATGACGAAGCAGTCTCGAGGCTAACGGATTCACTTAGATTGCAACACATCAGATGAAAGTAAATGAAAACAAGAGTAAAGAAGAAAAAGAAACTTCAATTCGATTCAAATAACAATGAAAGAAAAGACTTACTTATACCGGTGTCACCCTTAGTACAAACTTGCTCTCATTACTCCATGAAACTCGTCTCTCCTCTAAGTTACATAAAAAAGTAAAAATTACATAAAAGAAAAAATAAAACCTACCCTAAAAGAATGAAAAATTAGCCTAAGAATCTATCTCTGCTTAATCGTCCCATGTAGTCTCTGAAAACCTAGTATTTATAGTCAAAAACCCAACAGGGAAGAGCCTACGAAGATAGGGGGCAAACGCTCCCCCAACAACCCTAACCAAACCGCGAAAACACGGCCGTTTCTGCAGCTAGGGTGTGGCCACGTGGCCACACTCGGGGGTGGTACTCCTGGTTTCACGATGTGATTTTATCTCTTGCCGGATTTGAAGTTTTGGGTCATGGATTTGACAAACCTCCTTTAATCTTTAGCTTTAACCAATTGATTTATGAAGATCTTATTTTAACCACTTATTCACTGGTTTTATCTTCTTTGATTTGCCCTGATATGCCCTAATATATCCTGGTCTTTGATTTGAGTTAATTCTAAATTAAATCAGAATTTTGATGGGCTTTTGGCTCGTTTTTCATCCCTTTCCTTTGGTAATGGGCCTGCATATAAATTAGACAATAAATAGGATAAAAACAGAGTTTATTATATATTAAGTATGAGAATATGACAATAAGTGTGCAGTATCAGCGACCGATCAAGTGTCAGGTCGGGTCTGCTATAGTAATATTGCTACATTAAAATTTTTGTATTTTATTTATTTATTTTCTTTTCTTTTTCTTTTTATTTTTCTTTTTCTTTTTTTGTATTAGGTCGGGTCGAGTCTGTAAAACAGACCAAACCTGGGTCTGGTAGCTAGTCTGGCCGACCAGGCTTGGCCTGGCCAGTCCTGCTAGGCTAGTTCTCGGCCTGCCATAGCCGAAAGCAGCAATTGCTGCTCTCGGCCAGAGACCGAGAGCTGGTGCTGTATTTTTTAAAAATAAAAATCCTAAAAATCCTAAAAAATCATGATAAATACAAGGCATATCTTAGGTGTTTACATAATTTTATTGGGATTTTAGAATAAGTTTTTCATGGTGAAATTAGTGCTATTAACTAGCGTATACAACATGCTCGATGAATGCCAAAGAGAATTAAAATCAGCAAAAATGCAAAATAACTTACCCTGAATGCTTCCCTTCAGTCTGAATCTTCTTCCCCTCATCCAGTACTTTAGGGTCTTGGGAGAGAAAGTGAGAGAGAAGAGAGAAACAGAGCGACTTGGATTTTTCAATGTGGTTTGAGTAGGGATGAGAATGGTGGAATTACCTCTTATATAGGTACCACCCATCTCCAAACAACCCCTGGGAGTTATGGTACATGGAGGGAGTAGTGTGTTCAGTTGTGGTGAGTAGGAGTGAGGGGGAGAAAGTGTGGGGGAAGTTAGAGAGAGTGGAGGGGGAAAGTTGGAGAAGATAGAGTGTGTAAAAAGGAGGTTTAAATAATTGGGCTTGGGCCTCTATACCACACACCAATGTGGCATAATGGTGAAAGCTTGGGAGTTGGGGGATTGGGTGTCTGGCTCGAAACTTGACAATTCCAGAGTAAAGGATGAAGTGGAGTGAAGGTTAAATAAAATTGGGTTGCTTGCTCAATTGCACGCCAAATGCGGCCATGTGGTGGAGGCTGAAAGATATGGGTGTGGTGGTCACAGGTTCAAAGCCTGTTATCAACATGTGGGTTTTATTTCTTATTTTTATTTATTTTAATTGCAATTTTTTATATAAATCAATATTTAATCATTAGGTTATTGGTTTAAACTCCTATTAATTCAGAGAAATCCTCAAAAATTCAAAAAAATAGAAAATGTCATCTTGAACCTTGTTGTGAAGTTGGATCCCAAAATTCATCCCTGATTGCTAATTAAAAATCTCAGAGTCAGTCTGTGACACCGATTGATTCCAAATTGAGATTCTTTTCCAATAATTCCCAAAAATTTCAATAAATTTTGAAAATTGAAAATATTAGAAAATAATATCTTAAACTGAAATAGCCTCAATCCGGCTATTAAGATGATTAAATCAGGTATCAGATATCATTATTAGCACACATACATTGGAAACCGAGGGTTACAATAAGACAAAAGGAAAGTTTCAACCTAAATGGGAAGGATCATTTGTAGTAGGTCAGTCTACTCAAATGAAGCATATCGCCTCATAATTTTAGGTAGCGATACGCTCATGATGCAGATCAATTGCAGATTCTTGAAGAAGTACTATCCTTATAGGATTCTTCTCATGATCAGGTTAACATTACACCTCTGATCAAAAGCATCTAGATCCAAGATGTTTGGGAGAGCGCCAAAGAAGAGCTTCTTCCTTCAACAGATCGCATTACAGTCGATCGATACCGAGCTAGCCAAACATTAATAATGTCATCATGCATGATGCTAATATCGGAGAGATAAGTGCGAAACCTCAGTTTTAGCGTTGTCACTTTTCTTATGATTAGGTTAACATTACACCTTTGATCAAAAGCTTTCAGATCCAAGATGTTTGGAAGAGAGCCAAAGAAGAGCTTCTTCCTTCAACGGATCGCATTACGGTCGATCGATACAGAGCCGACTAAATATTATTAACATCACCATGCATAATGTTAATATCAGAGAAATAAAATGTGAAACTTCAGTTTTAGCTTTGTCCTTTTTCTTATGATCATGTTAATATTATACCTCTGATCAAAAGCATCTAGATCCAAGATGTTTGAAAGAGCACCAAAGAAGAGCTTCTTCTTTCAATGGATCGCATTAAGTCGATCAACACTAAGCTGGCCAAACATTGTTAACATCACCATGCATGATGTTAATATCGGAGAGACTAAGTGCGAAATTTAGTTTTAGCCTTGTCACTCTTCTCATGATCAGGTTAATACTACACCCTGGTTGAGGCTTCCAGATCCAAAATGCTTGGAAGAGCGCCAAAAAAAAAGCTTCTACCTTCAACAGATCACATCACGGTCGATCGATGCCGAGCTGACCGGACATTGGTTACATCTTAATGCATGATGTAAACATGGAAGAAAGACAAAGTGCGAAACTTCAGTTTTAGCCTTGTTACTCTTCTCTAGTTTCTATGAACATCTGACGCCTTCGACGAAGGATAAAGGAAGTAGTTGGCATGTAAGTCTAATGGAAAATCCTCGATAGCTCATCATGCTGAGGGGAATAGTATGACTAGTTCAACTCAAATTATACATGGTAAAGGCATACCAAATTCGTTGATAGTTAAGGGTTTGGTAAAATCCTGAGGGACCTGATCCCACTTTTCCCTCCAAAATTCCTTACCAATTCCCTGCATGGAATGGTGGAAACCTCAAAAGAAGTTGTAATTGTTTCCCAAGTGAAATAATTACAAATCAAATGTGTTAACTTAATATTATACCTCTGGCATACTCACTGTTAAGTTTACATTATACCTCTAACAGTGACTTCTTTCAATATCCCCAACGGATAAAATTTTGACTTACCAATCCTCTTCAATAGGATGACAAGACCACCAATTTGCTCAAATTGTAAAAAAACTCTCGGTCATGTTAATGCTACACCTCTGACCAAATTGCTCATATCACAATATAAGTTCTTGTTAAGTTAACACTACGCCTATGATAGTGGTTCTCTCAATTTTCCAATCGAAAATGAGACATTCATTCCTAAGTTAATATCACACCTCTAGCATTCCTCCGATGTTAAGTTAATATTAAATCTATGACAGCAATCTTCTCAGTTTTCTCAAAAAAATGAGATCTCTTTGATGCTAAGTTAATATCACACCTCTAGCATTCTGAAAGGTAGTCAAAAGTGCATATTTGTCATCATATTTACCATCATATTTTTCTATTTATTCTTTTATTAAGCAATGCTACTAATATTTTATTGTTTAATATTGTGCAGGCCTTGAGTAACTAAAAAATAAAGAAATAAAACACAAGTGAAGCCCAAGAGCCTAAAAATCCCACAAGCCACATGCATAATTTATTTTAGCAATTTAGAAGCTTCTATCTTATCTAACCTAATCTAAACATGAATTTTAATTATTAATTTAAATCTAGTGGAGGAAGAGGAGTATAAAATTGAATTCTTAATTGCTAAAGAGGAGGAGAAAATGATAAGATGGATCCTCATCTTAAAACAGAGATGGACTTCTACTTAAACCTGGTTGCTTGCAATACAAAGATAAATAAAGGGGAAAAGATAAAGATAAAGGGAACAAATCCTTTTTAAATTCGGATTTTTGATAACTTGCTTCCCAAGTTATCCTGAGTTCTCAAGATAGAGGGTTTGTGTGGCACCCCGATCCGGCGGGCATGGGGACGCCACTGCGACGTACATACGCAGGGCAATGGTACCATCACGTATGTACGCTAAGCATCAATACAAAATAATACCTAGATCAGAGTGCGAAAATTACATGGTATTATACATTCCAATATAAAATAGTAAAAGTACTTAGTCATCACAGATTGTGACATAATATTACATAAATATTACATCACCAGATAATATAAAAGTAGATTGTACAAGGTACAAAAGATAGAACTCACGAGCTGGAAGAGGGAATCTCGCAGGCGGGGAAGACGGGATGGAACTACGGCTGATCCGCCTGCTCCTCAAAGTAGGCCTGGTCTTCAGCTGAAGGGTCCACCTTGGTCCAACCTGCTAAATCTGAACATACAAATTGAGGGTTGTTAGTGGACAACCCAGCGAGTGTAAAAAGAAGCCAAGTGGAAAGTACAAATAATAGCAAGTGCATCATGTCAAGTATAATGTACCCAAATCAATAAGCATGGAATAACCACAATAAATAGTGAAATATGAAAATAACATTAGAATTTATGTGGCATGAAATAAAAGCAAGTGTAGCAGGTCAAATGTCATGTACTCAAATTAGCAAGCATGGAGTAACTACAATAAATAGCAAGTATGAACATGACAATAAAATTTATGTTGCATGAAGCCAATTATCATGTTATTATTAAGGCTCGTTCAATTTGCATGTTTCAGTATATAACCGGTGCCATATACTTCCGCATACAAGCCGAGCGAGGTTGGTTATTGGAAATTGATGGGGAACGACGAACCATGTTTAGAATGGGTCCCGTGCATGTCCGGGACAACGGTCCAGGAGTATCCGGTACTGAGCCGGAACGTACCGCTAGGCACCGGGACTTACTATATGCCCGAAGGTCTTAGTATACGCCCGAATAGGAATAGAATGTCACCGTTCCCCACAGGATATACCCAAGGGATTATAGCACACCCGACAGGCAGGCAAGGGGGTAGGGGTGCGAGTACACCCTTGGAAATGCCTAGTGGCCTCCAGGTCGAATCCAACAGGAATAGTTGTACAACATATGTATGGCCACCATAAACACAGAAACTATATCGATACCCATCAATTTCCCTCATCCCAGTGTAAGTTGTTTAAATATAACAGAGTCTCAAATAATAATGTCCACAGGGTATTCACAAAAGTCCAATATCCATGGTTATCCTATCACGGGGGTCAACAAGAGTATAATATCAGGAGTAATGTTAGGAGCCTCCCTATTTTAGGGGTTCAAGTATACAGGAGTTCAGGGGTACAAGAGTTCAGGAGTACCAAATGTCTGGTAATAATATAATAATCATGCCAAGTCCCCGTAAAAGTGATAGTCATGAATATGTCATATAATACATGTATCAGGAGTGGTAGTGTCCGGTCAAGGGTCACGATGTCAAGTCAATGTACTTATAGCATACGAGAGCATGTCATATACCGGGTGTCAGGATCAGGTGTCAAGTATGACATATATCAAGTACTAGTGTCTAAATATCATGTGCCGGTGCAAATACCGAGTACCAGTGTAAATACCGTGTGCCAGAGTTATAAATCATATATCAAGTGTAACATGCCAAGTGTCACTGTAAATACTGAGTACCGGTGTAAATACCGAGTGCTGGTGTCATGAATCATATACCAAGTATAACATGCCAAGTGACGATGTAAATACGTGTGCCGGTGTAAATACCGAGTACAACATCATACATTAACTCACATAGCATGGTAAAACTACAGTAGCAAGTGCTAGGCATGTTAAAATATCCACATATAGACATCATGCTATAAATACAATAGCGTTATTTTTAAGTGTATTAAAAAGCACTAGCCTGAAATCGGGATGAAATACCGGTTAAAAATCCGGAAAATCGGCGATCCGCACGAGCAATTCACTAGCCCGTAGTTGTATATTAAAATATATAATTATAAATATTTATATAAATATTAGAGAGAGAATGAGAGGGGGGAGAGAGAGGGAGACAGAAAGTTGTAGGAAGAAGAGAGAGAGAAAGAGAGAGAAAAATGGAGTTTTATAAAGAATTAGGAATTAAAAGGGGAGGGTATGGGTTGAAAATATAGGGAAGTAATTTAGGATGAGGGGATGGGTATTTTAGGAATGAGGGAAAAGGAAGTTTATTTAGGGAAAGAAATGAAAAGAAAGAAAGAAAGAATGGAAGAAAAGAAAGAAAGAAAGGAAAAAAGAAAAAGGAGGGGAGAGCGCCGCCGGCGGTCTTGGGGCGGCGGCGCACCGCCGGAGGTGGTGGGGGCGGCGCGCGCACCTTAGGGAGGGAGTGGGAGTTGGAGTGGTGGAGTTGTGGTTGGGTTGTTGTTGGTGGAGGTGGTGATGGTGGTTGGTGGTGGTGGTGGTGGTGGTTGTGGCGATGGTGGTGATGATTGGAGGTGTTGGGGAGTTAGAGGAGGAGGAGGAGGTGATGATGGGTGGTGGAAGTGGAGAATTTGGTGGAGATGAGGGTGAATTTTGGAGAAGAGAAGGAAGATGAGAGATGTGTTATGTTGAAATTGAAGATGGTGGAGGGTTATTGGAGGTTGAAGGAGTTGGTGGAGTGGAGAGGGGTTGTGGGGGAGTGGGTGGCCGGCGTAGGAGTGGCCGGCGGCGGCGGCGGTGATGGTGGAGGCAGCGGCCATGGTTGGGTGCGTGAGTTGAAGGAGTGGGTTGAAGATGAAGTTTGATTTTTTTTTTGGATTATTGAAATGAAAAGGAAATGGGAAATGGAGGTTAAATAGAGAAGATGAAATAATAAATTTTTGGGGAAGGGAAGAGGGGCTGCGGGTGGCTTTGCAGGCTGCAGTGGAAGGGGGCGGGAGCTGGCAGCGGGTGCAGGGAGCAGGGGAAGAAGTCAAAGGGGGGAGAAAGAAAAGAAAAAAAAGAAAGAAATTAAAGAAAAGGAAAAAATAAGAAAAAAGAAAATAAAATAGTAGAAAAAAATTTATTATTAAATAATTTATTTATTAAAATTTCTGGATGTACAAAGTAGGGGAGAGAGAAGGAAAAAGTAAGAAAAGAAATCGTCGGTAAAAATATATTATTTTAATAAGGCGAAATTTGACTGTTTCAGAAACATTTTTAAAAAATCTTAAAAATAGCAAATATTATTTTAAGATACTCGGTGAAATTGGATTTGAGAAATTTGATGTAGTTTTTTAAATTAAAAATCCTGGAATCTTCCGGCGATAATGGCCGACCAGAATCGGTGAAATTTTGATAATTTAGAAAATCTCAAAATATATTTTAACTAGAAAATGAAATTCTAAAAAGTAACGTGAAAGCTTTTTGAAAATTCAATCCAATTTGAAAATTAAAATCTGAGAATCAGTCAGCGATGCCGACCGACACCGTTTTGGAGATTTTGCAGAAAAATTCTAGAAAATTCTAAAAAATCATGAAAAATCTAAAATAATAGAAAACAGTGTCTGAAACTAAAATCGATCAAATCAGACTACCAGAAAGTCAAATAGGGCTACAGGCTGGTATCGGATTCCCGGTCCGGGTTAGGGCTTACTCTTGGTCTGAGAATCCAGATCCGATACTCAATAATATAAGCAATCACAGCCTAAAAACAAATACTGGAAGAAAATTGAAAAATATGATCGAAAAAAATTTTGGGACACGACGCATCTGGGTACGTATCCCGGGAACGGGGTGCTACAATCTACCCACCTGACAAAAAATTTCGTCCTCGAAATTTCTATAAGGAAAGAGTTGAACATGGAAATAAAGAATTGATAAGACAAGAGACCGAGTACATGAGAATATTACCACTCAAGGCTCGAACAGATGCGGGTAACGGTCACGAATGACGTCTTCCCGCTCCTAAGTTGCTTCTCCCAGACTATGTCTGTTCCATGAAACTAGCACCAACGGGATGGTCCGGTTCTTTAGGGTCTTGACAATTCTTTCCACTATAGCCATTGGTTGCTCAGTATATGATAAATCTGGCTGCAACTCTAATTCTGAATAATCCAATACATGGCTCTAGTCCCTGATGTATCTTCTCAGCTGCGACACATGGAACACATTGTGCACTCCTTCCAGTGATGGCGACAGTGCCAATCTGTAGGCCACTTCTCCTACTCGCTCCAATATCTCAAACGGGCCGATATACCTCGGACTCAGCTTCTCACGTGCACCAAATCTAATCACTCCCTTGGTCGAAGATATCTTCAGAAACACATGCTCTCCTACCTGAAACTCCAATGGTCTTCTATTGGAATATGCCCAACTCTTCTGTCTGTCCTGTGCTGCACGAAGGTGCTCTTGGATGGTCCTTATCTGTCCACTGCCTGCACTATCACATCCGTCCCAAATGTCTTCTCTCACCACTTCATCCCAACACAATGGTGATCTGCATCTCCTGCCGTATAGGGCTTCAAACGGAGCCATCTTGATGCTCGCCTGATAGCTGTTATTGTAGGAAAACTCTGCCAAATTTAGATGGTCTTCTCACGATCCCTTAAAGTCTATCATACAAGCCCTCAACATGTCTTCTAGGATCTGAATGGTCCGTTCGGATTGCCCGTCTGTCTCAGGATGATAAGATGTGCTAAACTTCAGACGGGTCCCCAGACTCTCTTGAAGGCTCTCCCAGAAGTGAGATCTGAACCTCGTATCTCTGTCCGACATGATACTCACTGGAACTTCATGCAGTCGAACAATCTCCCTCATGTACTTATCTGCCATAAGCTCCGTAGATTGTCCAACTCTGAATGTGCTGACTTAGTGAGACGGTCAACAACTACCCATACAGCATTGTTCCCCTTTGGACTGCGGGGTAGAGCGGTGACAAAATCCATGGTAACATGCTCCCACTTCCATTCTGGTATTGGTAAAGGTTGTAGTAACCCAGCTGGTCTCTGGTGTTCAGCCTTCACTTGCTGACACACTAGACACTTCACCACATATTGTGCGATCTCTCTCTTCATCGCATTCCACCAGAAATGTTACTTCAGATCCTGATACATCTTTGTTCCTACAAGGTGTATAGAGTAAGCTGAGCTGTGGGCCTCAGCTAAGATCCTTGACTAATCTCCCCTTGAGGCACACAAATTCTACCCCTCAAATAGAGTGCACCATCAGTATGTATGCAAA
This sequence comes from Agave tequilana, assembly GCA_038442645.1. Taxonomy (NCBI): domain Eukaryota; kingdom Viridiplantae; phylum Streptophyta; class Magnoliopsida; order Asparagales; family Asparagaceae; genus Agave; species Agave tequilana. Next base: position 92,229 of record JAVJIF010018451.1, read on the forward strand.
CATCTGACCTCAGCCCCGCTTTCACTTGCTCTCTGAACTTCAGCAATCTGGGATCTTCTCTTTGAGCTTCTCTGATCTCCTCCATCAGTGTCGGCTGGATCTGAAATGCCATCAACTGCACAGATCCACTGACCCTTTGAATCACCATCAAATCTAGTCGCCTCATCTCCTTGAGTAACTCCTCTTGCTGAGTGAGCAGCATAACCATGTTAGCTTCAGGTCTCCTATTCAAGACATCCGGCACAACATTAACCTTGCCAGGATGGTACTGCAGATCTATATCATAATCTGCCATCAACTCAAGCCATCGCCTCTGCCTCATATTCAACTCCTTCTGAGTGAAAATATACTTCAAGCTCTTGTGATCGGTGTAAATCAACACCTCGGTCACCAAGCAGGTAATGCCTCTAAATCTTCAACGCAAAGATCACAGCTGCCAACTCTAGATCATGCGTTGGGTAGTTCTTCTCATGAGGCTTCAATTGCCTGGATGCATAAGCCACCACATGTCCATGCTGCATTAATACGCATCCATGACCCTTCCCTGAAGCATCACTATACACAATCATCTCTCATGTCCCTGAGGGTGTCTTCAAGATTGGAGCTGAAATCAACTTGTTCTTCAACTCCTCAAAATCAGACGCATACTCCTCAGTCCATATGTACTTCTCTCCCTTCTGCTAAGCTTGGTCAAAGGAGCTGCAATCTTTGAGAAGTTCTGCACGAACCTTCAATAATATCCAGCTAGTCCGATGAAGCTCCTGATCTCTGTCACGGACTTCAGAGTCGGCCAATCCTTCACTGCCTGAATCTTGCTGGGATCCACTGAGATTCCTTCCTTAGAAACAACATGGCCCAAGAATGCTATACTCTCTAGCCAGAACTCACACTTACTAAGTTTGGCATGAAGCTGCTCAGTCAGAGCGTCTGTAACACAACCCTCAGATGCTCCGCATGCTCCTCTTTCTTCTTAGAATAGACCAAAATATCATCAATGAACACCAATACAAACTTATCCAAATAGGGGGAGAAGATTTTATTCATCAAGTCCATAAAGACTGCTGGGGCATTTGTAACCCCAAAGGGCATAACTAAGAACTCGTAATGACCATAGCAAGTCCTAAATGTCGTCTTTTGGATATCTTCCTTCTTCACCTTCAACTGATGGTACCCTGACTGCAGATCTAACTTAGAGAATACTTGGGCCCCATGAAGTTGATCAAATAGATCATCAATCCTTGGCAAAGGGTACTTGATCTTGATGGTGACTTTGTTCAACTCTCTGTAATCAATACACAACCTCTTGCCACCATCCTTCTATTTTCCAACAACACTGGTGCTCCCCAAGGTGAAGTACTCGGTCTAATCAGACACTTGCTCGAATACTCCAGCAGCTGCTCCTTCAATATAGCCAATTCAGTTGGTGCCATCCAGTACGGTGCTTTAGAGATGGGAGTCGCTCTTGGAATAAGGTCAATAGAGAACTCCACAACTCTGTCAAGTGGAAGTCCTGATATCTCCTCAAATACATCCAGGAATTCATTCCACACTGACACCATCTTCTTCTTATCTTTTGTAGTGACACAATCCAGTTGATCTTCCTTCCGGAGGACTTGAGTTCTCCAAAGAACTGAAACTCCAGTTGGTGTCGAATCCTGAAGATCGCCTTCTTGTTCCGACAGTCGATCACTGCATGATACTTGCTGAGTCAAGTCATGCCTAGGACACATCGTACCCTCTAGTGTCCAGTACGAACATGTCGGCTTCTAACTTCCTACCATAACTCCACATTGCACGCCTTGCAAATCTTGTTAGTAGTGACTACCCATTCCCCATACTAATTTCCCACTGGTCACCCATACATACTAGGGGTATAGAATGCAAAGCAGTAAATCCACTGGATATGAAACAATGTGATGCACCGGAGTCAAAGAGTGATAAGATTGGAACTGAGTGGACCAAAATTGTACCTGCCACTACTTCTCCTGATGCCTCAGCTTCCCCTGCTGTCAAGTTGTAGGCCTGGCCTCTCCCGCAGCCTCCTCCGGTCCTGGGTCCCCTCTGAGCCTGACCCAGAGTCCGACGCTGGGGAGGAATTGGAGCTCCTCTGCCTACTGGTCCTAGATTCCTCCTCATCGGTGGTGCTGAAAACGCTAGGGGAACTGCTCGAGCTGGAAATGCTGGTGGTGCCACTCGAGCTGGAAGTACTGGTGGTGTTGGAGTTACATTCCAGGTCTTCTTGAATGGACCTCTCCCACCGAGTGGTTGCTGGATCCGCATGCCAAACACAGTCCATTGGCCATACGGTAGTTCTGCTAATTGTGTCCAGGCTTCTGATAATATCCACACACAAGCTGCTGAGAAGGAGGCTGAAAAGGCTGCTTGGCTACTGTGGCACCAAAAGATCTGACTGAATTTTCTTTATGCACCTGCTGGAATTGGTGCTTCATAGGCTTGTACTGCAGCTCAACTCTCCACTTCTTCTCCAATCCCTACTCCACATCATGAACAATAGAAAGAACTTGAGAGTATGTCTTCAGCTGGTGGGGTATAAGTAACATCTGGATATCCACCCTCAATCCTTACTGAAATCTGCTAGCTCTCGTCGGCTACCATATATGGTGCAACCGACTAAGTCTCAGGAATTCAGCAGCATACTCATCCACCGATCGATTCCATTAGTGCAGCCTGATAAACTGCTCCTCCATCTCCTGCTGAGCAGTTGCAGGGAAAAACCTCTCAAAGAAGCCCTTCGAGAACTGGTCCTAAGAGATAGGCTTCTCCAGCCTCGCCTCTTCGGCTAGCCACCAGGTCCTCGCTACATCCTTCAGCTGGATCTTGGCCACTTCCACCTGGTTCTCACCAAGAATTCTGGCCGCCTTCAGAAGATCAGTCATGTCGATCAACCACTGCTCTGCATCAAGGGGCTTCTCCGTGCCCGAAAATTCTGCCGGCTATACCTCCTGAAATCTGATATAGTACCTGGCCTCTGCTCCCGGGGTGCAGTCAGCAATCCTTGTCGCAAGGGCTCTGTCTGCTGCTACTGGCTATTCATCAACCCCTGGAGTATCCTCATCATGTCGTTCTCCCTGTATGGTCCTTCACGGGAAGTGCCGGGACTGTTACGTGTCCCCCATCTCTCCATATTCGAGCCGACTGAAAAGGTGATAGAAATATGAGATTTCAGGAATCAAGGGATGGATTTTAAGAAAAGAATAGATAACTTTGTACTTGTGATTGGAATGTATAATAAAGACTCGTGTGACTTAGTCGTAAATTAACCCAATATTAATTTGCAGACTAGCTGTATTGAAGGTGTGAGAGCCTAGGCTCTGATACCAACCTGTGGCGCCCCAATCTAGCGGGCACGGGGACGCCACTGTGACGTACATACGCAGGGCGATGGTACCATCACGTATGTACGCTAAGCATCAATACAACACAATACCTAGATCAGAGTGCGAAATTACGTGGTATTATACATTTCAATACAAAATAGTACAAGTACTTGTTGGCCCAAAGGCCTATCACTCTAGTTTTGATGATGATAAACTCATATAGTTATAGTAGTAATGATCTTGTGTTTATTTAGTCTCAGATTTGTGATCAAGATCTTAGTTGGTGTTTAGCTTCAACAAAAGATTTAAAGTCTAGTTTTGGAGCTAGCACGGTTTGATTCAAGAGCTTATGCATCAAGACCACATCAAGTACTCAAGAGGAGTCTAGCTCGTTGGATCAAGTTTGGACCAAGTCAAGAAGATGAGAAGACTTCAAGATCAAGACTTGAGTCTAGGTTTGTTTTTATAAGATTTTGTTTAGATTAAAATGTAAAGGATAGAATAGTTGGTGGATTGCTCAAGTATACCATATACACACATACTCTTGATTTAGATGAGTTTTCATAAAAGAATTTTATTTTGGAAAATACAAAGAGTTTTCTTTTTGAAAATACCTGTTTTGTTTTTGGACTTCATATATACATGTGTTTTTAACCAAAAGCGTTTTAGAGTTAAATGTCAAAAACATAGATATTTCACCATATATGTGTAGAGGATCATATCCATACACACCATGCTTTAAAAAAGTTTAAAATGTTTTTGTATTTGGAGAAGTTTTGGAAAAATAAGTTTTGAAATACCAATTTGGAAAAATACGGTTTTCGTTTTTAGCCAAAATTTTCAAGTTACAAAATAGTTCAAATTGTTTGTAACATGTCTTGATTTTGCTCAAACATGTTTGATTATCAAAGTATAATATTGAAACTATTTTGTAGATTTTTCGTGATTTAATGGGATTTTATGTGTGTCAAAATACCAAGTTTTCTTTTCCAAAAATCCTGACCTGGCTTCTGTCGGTCGACCGGACCGGTCGACCGAGCTTGAAGTCGGTCGACCGAGTCGGTCGACCGACGTGCACAGAATGTGCATGCCATGTCTGCTGGAGGGCCGATCGACCGACCCGATCGACCGCAGAGAGCGTCTGCTCTCTGGAAAGCCCCGGTCGAACGGGCCGGTCGACCGACAGAGAACTTTGTTCTCTGTTCCAGGCAGCGGTCGACTGGGCCGGTCGACCAAGGCTCCAACGGTCAGAATTCTGACCATTGGCGGTCGACCGGGCCGATCGACCGTTAGCCGCCATGGCTGAAAAATGCCCCAACGGCTAGTTTTCTCTAGCCTATAAATATGGGGGTTTTGGGGCTATTTCTACAAGATTTTTCAAGTGGTTTTGCACCAGTTTTTCCAACTTTTTTAAGAGGTTTTCTCCACTTGTATTTGAGCTAAATACTTCCATTCAAAAGGAGAGTTTATCAGAGTTTTCAAAGTGATTTCTTTGAGTTTTTTACCACACATTCCATCCTTGTTTTTCTTACAAACACTTGAGCTATCCATTGATATATTCATCCTATAGGAGTGTTATTGTGAGAGTGTTTATTGGTGATCAAGTGTTTAGATCACCAAGAGTTCTTTCTTGTATTTTGAGGAGGCGGACGCGTGTGTTCGCTGTGTTTCGAGTTCGTGTGTGAACTCGGTGTTTGAGGTGCGGCCTTGGCGAGCTAGTGGACTTGCGGTGGTTCTTGCGGGAACAAGAGAGGGACTAGAGAGTCCAAAGAGCTTGTAGGTGTTGCGGCACAAAGTGATCCGGTGGGATCGATTTTAGTGGAAATCCTTCATAGCGTTGAAGGCGGGGACGTAGAGCAAGTGTGCTCAAACCTCGAAACAAATTTTCTGTATTTGCGATGCTCTTTCTCTATCTCTTACTTGTTTATATCTTGCATGCTTTTTATTGCTTTCATCTTTATATGCTTGATATATTTTGTGCCCATATTGTTATATGTTGGGGGTGTGTTTGCTAACACTATTTTCAACCAAGAGAGCCAACGCGGCACCTCAACTCTTATTTAGATGAATCTTGAGGAGTTAGTCCAAAGCCCTTCACGGCGAATCGGCTACACTCTTGTGTTATACTTGGTTTTTAGTTTAATAAGTTTTTAATTCCGCATTATTTGACCATTAGATTAGCCATCACCTATTCACCCCCCCTCTAGGTGATTACAAGTGGTATCAGAGCCAAGTGCTCTTGATTTGGGTCTTACAACCTAGAGTTAAAGATCCTCATTTTATAGCTAATCACAATATTTGTAAAACACACCATGGATTTCATGTCACCTCCCACTTTTGACATTCTTACATCCAAACTTGGAAGGTTAAGATGTCTTTATACCTCAAAGCCTAGGCATTCATGTTTATTTTGCCACTACTAAAGATTCCTACTGTTTAGATGGCAAAATATTGAGGCTAATGCAAAGGCCATTCATGCTTTAAAGTCAACCCTAAATGGTGAATATTTATCTAGGGTTCTAACATTAACTCGGCTTTTGTAGTATGGAACACCATCATCTCCCTTGGCGAAAATGAGCAATATTATGCGGGGAGCGACTGGGATATTGGAAGTGACATTTCCAATGTATGCTATATAGTCCAAGGGAATAACCCCCTTGAGGTAAATACCGAATCCGAGCTAAATGAAGATGTTGACATGTCTTATGATGAGCTTACTTCATTTTGTCAACAACTACTTGAAAAATATGACATGCTTAAAAAGGATAATAAGAAAATGAAAAAGAAAATTGATTGCATGTCAAAGGAGAAGGATTCTTTTCAAACTAAATTTGAAAATATTTCAAAAGAAAATGAGTCTTTTAAATAAAATTGCATGCATTGAAAAAGAAAATGAAAATTTGAAAAATGAGAATGTTTCCTTGCTTTCTAAGTTAAATGATCTTTGTGAAGGAAACACTATTTTGAAAAATAAAGTTGTTTTGGTGGAGAAACAAAAGAAGTTGCTTTAAATGAAAACACTTCTTTGAAAAGAAAAATGGTTGAAAAAGAAAAAGTAAATGTTTCTAAAAAGAATAAGAAAAATGATTCTCATTCTCACCATGCTTTACATGCCACTATTGATAAAAGTGAAATTAAATTTTTGAAAAATAAAATTGATAGTTTAAGCTCAACTTTGAGCAAATGTGCTTTTAACCATTCTAGATTAGAGTCTTTGTTTTCAAAGAAACAAGCTCCACATATTCGTGCACATCACCCACATCATGCATATGCACATTTTGCACGCCACGATCACACTCATACACATATGCATCCTAGAGTGTACAAATGTACACATTGTGGCCGCAAAGGCCATTTAGCAAAGTTTTTGTTTGATAAGTTGCATCATATTAATTTTGCTAAGAAAAATGTTTGGGTTCCTTATAATGCTAACCCTCAAGGGCCCAAAAGAAAATGGGTGCCAAAATCCCTACCTTGTGTTTTTGATGTAGGTGCGGGCTCTCACAAAACGTGAGAGAGTTGGCGCCTTGATGGGGATGCATATGGACATGATGGACATACTTTTGATGCACCGCTATCAAGGAGGTTTGGTGGGACAACCACATGTTTTGGAGACTTAGAGCATAGTTCTTTGGTTTGTAACTATCTCTAAAACTCCTAATTTATTTATATGCATTTATGATTGATGATCTTTAGTATGTTTTAGTGTTTGTTAAAATGTTCATATTTTATGTTTGTGCTTCATGTGTAAATACTTGTTTAAATGTAGTTTTTATCAAAACTTGTGTATATACGTGTACAAGTAGTGAGCAACATTTGATTCATATATGTTTGCACTTCATTGTTCATTTGTACTCACTATATGCACATGTATAGCCTAGTTTTGATGATTCTCTCATTTACACTTGTTTTTGCCTATTTTCATATTTTGCTTCATGTATATGTATTTTGTATTCAAATCTAATAAATATACATGTATACCCCATGAGTCATTTGCCTTCATGCAATTATATTATGGACTCTTTTTATGTTTGGGATATGTATGCATATTGTTAGGATTGGATAAATCATACATATACCTAGAAGTTTATTTTTTATGAAAATAAATTTCATGATTTGCTTGATAAAAATAAGATTCATGTTTGTTTTGAGCTTCATTGATTGTCTTCATGGAAAATGCTAATTACATGACTTTTGTACACTCACACACTTTATTTGTTTATTTATGACTATGTTTCATGATCATTTTGAGCTTTATGGACCTTGAGTGTCGAATTTTGTGTATTTGGTATGTTTCATGATATACATATGATTTGGTTTCATGTTTTGAAGGATCTTTAACTAGTTTTTCAAAAATAACTTTAACTAGTTATTATTCTTAATTTGGTAGTGTTTTTTCAATAAAAATATTTTCAAACCCTATTATTTTTGAAAACCCCTACCAACACCGTTATGGGTGGACGGATGGGCGATTATGCCTTGCAAACCTTATTGAAAATCCTTTACCTTGTGCATAAAAGGGTGGTAGGTTATGAGTTATATACTTGATCTCAATGATATTTTTTTGTATATACTCATATTTTATTTTCTATATATGTATGCTTCATAATTTCCATAATATCAATTCCTATTGGTATTTCATTCTCACCTATATATGATTTGTTGTGCTTGAGTTAAAATCGATTTACATATTTAAGCACAAAGTATGTTTATGCTAAGCTTGATTTAAATCCTTATTTTCAATTGGTTTCTCAATTGATATTTAATAAGCTTATGCATTATTTTAAATTGGTATTTTTATTGATAGCAAAATAATTTTCAATTGTTATTAATATGATTCTATTTTGATTAAAATTCAAAATTTGTAATGGTTATTTACAATTGGTATCTTAAAATTTAATTGATTTACAAGTGGTACCTTTAAAATTTTGTTTTATATGATATCTTAAATTTGATTACAAGTGATATCTCAAAATTTGTTTATTGAGGAAAATTCAAAATTTGTTTTAATATGAAATTTTGAAAATTAAAAATGTTTTGATTTGTATTGCCTATATGCAAGGGGAGCTTACATCTCTTCTACATATAGATTCATGTTGAGTGTATCTTATATTGAGGAGCTTGACAACTCTTCTTTATGCGGTACACGTTGTAGGGGGAGCTTTACATCTCCTCTTATGCATTACATATTATGTGTTATGTGAATTATGGCTTGTCATCCCTCTTTTATGTAATGTATATATGTAGGGAAGTTAACTTAGCGTCTTCCTCTTCATGAATGTATATCGCATATATCTCTATTATTGATTTGTTTTATGTCACCCCTTTTATTGATTTTTTTTTTGTTTTGACACAAAGGGGGAGAACATTGTTTTATTTTTACTTTAACCCCTTTGTTGATGATTGACAAAAGGGGGAGAAGTATTTTAGTATATATGCATGTTTTCCTTGCTTTATTCATAAGGGGGAGAAGGATTTATGTTTATGCATTTATGTTTTGTATTGCAAATAGGAGAAAAAGAATTTGATGAGTTTTATGCTTGTTTATGCATGTTTATCTCCTTATGTTTGCATACATGTTTAGTTAGTTTATGTGCTTCATTGCCATATCTTATTGCTTATTTGTTATGCATGAGTTAAGGGGAGCTTCTTTGAAGCTTTACCTTAATCCATGCATATATAACTCCATGAGTTTTGTCATCATCAAAGGGGGAGATTGTTGCCCAAAACCTATCACTCTAGTTTTGATGATGATCAACTCATGTAGTTATAGTATTAATGCTCTTGTGTTTATTTAGTCTCAGATATGTGATCAAGATCTTAGTTGGTGTTTAGCTTCAATAAAAGATTTAAAGTCTAGTTTTGGAGCTAGCACGGTTTATTCAAGAGCTTGTGCATCAAGACCACATCAAGTACTCAAGAGGAGTCTAGCTCGTTGATCAAGTTTGGACAAGTCAGAAGATGAGAAGACTTCAAGATCAAGACTTGACTCTATGTTTGTTTTTATAAGATTTTGTTTTAGATTAAATGTAAAGGATAGAATAGTTGGTGGATTGCTCAAGTATACCATATACACACATACTCTTGATTTAGATGAGTTTTCATAAAAGAATTTTATTTTGGAAAAATACAAAAGAGTTTTCTTTTAAAAAATACCTGTTTGGTTTTTGGACTTCATATATACATGTGTTTTTAACCAAAGCGTTTTAGAGTTAAATGTCAAAACATAGATATTTCACCATATATGTGTAGAGGATCATATCCATACACACCATGCTTTAAAAAGTTTAAAATGTTTTTGTATTTGGAGAAGTTTTGGAAAATAAGTTTTGAAAAACCAATTTGGAAAAATACGGTTTTCGTTTTGCCAAAATTTTCAAGTTACAAAAATAGTTCAAATTGTTTGTAACATGTCTTGATTTTGCTCAAACATGTTTGATTATCAAAGTATAATATTGAAACTATTTTTGTAGATTTTTCGTGATTTTATGAGATTTTATGTGTGTCAAATACCAAGTTTTCTTTTCCCAAAAATCCCTGACCTGGCTTCAGTCGGTCGACCGGACCGGTCAACCGAGCTTGAAGTCGGTCGACCGAGTTAGTCGACCGACGTGCACAGAATGTGCACGCCATGTCTGCTGGAGGGCCGGTCGACCGACCCGGTCGACCGCAGAGAGCTTCTGCTTTCTGGAAAGCCCCGGTCGACGGGCCGGTCGACCGACAGAGAAATCTGTTCTCTGTTCCAGGTAGCAGTTGACCGGGCCGGTTGACCGAGGCTCCAACGGTCAAAATTCTAACCGTTGGCGGTCGACCGGGCTGGTCGACCGTCAGCCGCCATGGCTGAAAAATGCCCCAATGGCTAGTTTTCTCTAGCCTATAAATATAGGGGGTTTTTTGGGCTGTTTTCTACAAGATTTTTCAAGTGGTTTTGCACCAGTTTTTCCAACTTTTTTAAGAGGTTTTCTCCACTTGTATTAAGCTAAATACTTCCATTCAAAAGGAGAGTTTATCAAGAGTTTTCAAAGTGATTTTTTTGAGTTTTTCACCACACATTCCATCCTTGTTTTTCTCACAAATACTTGAGCTATCCATTGATATATTCATCCTATAGGAGTGTTATTGTGAGAGTGTTTATTGGTGATCAAGTGTTAGATCACAAGAGTTCTTTCTTGTACTTTGAGGAGGCGGACGCGTGTGTTCGCAGTGTTTCGAGTTCGTGTGTGAACTCGGTGTTTGAGGTGCAGCCTTGGAGAGCTAGTGGGCTTGCGGTGTATTCTTGCGAGAACAAGAGAGGGACTAGAGAGTCCAAAACTTGTAGGTGTTGTGGCACAAAGTGATCCGGTGGATCGATTTTAGTAGAAATCCTTCATAGTGTTGAAGGCGGGGACGTAGAGCAAGTGTGCTCGAACCTCGAAACAATCTCCCGTATTTGCGATTGCTCTTTTCTCTATCTCTTCTTTTTATATCTTGCATGCTTTTATTGCTTTCATCTTTATATGCTTGATATATATTTGTGCCCATATTGTTAATATTCAACTAAGAGAGCCAACGCGGCACCTCAACTCTTATTTAGAAGAATCTTGAGGAGTTAGTCCAGAGCCTTCACGGGAATCCGGCTACACTCTTGTGTTATACTTGGTGTTTAGTTTAATAAGTTTTTAATTCCGCATTATTTGACCATTAGATTAGCCATCACCTATTCACCCTCCCTCTAGGTGATTACAGTACTTAGTCATCACAGATTGTGACATAATATTACATATATATTACATCACCAGATAGTACAAA